>BQNB010021370.1:897-33983 GCA_026074375.1 Tanacetum coccineum | reverse complement strand
GCCCAGATACGGGACTCGGCAAAACAGTGACAACTCACCTTTATCCATAAACTTTATATCGCAAAAACGGATTTTTTCTTGCATTAACCATAAGCCACAACGGATGCCTCTTACCTTAATTTAGGTTTAACATCGAAACACATGATAGAACAACAAAAAAAATTGCAATAAGGAAAATAGGTGCAAGAATAGTCACGCACGAAAACGAAGTAACACTAAAAAATAAGACGATACCTTAAGGCGAGATTTAGGAGTTGCTAAAATGAAGCTTGTGTCTAATGATTGATTCAGCACAAAAAATAAGCAACTCTTCAGCGGCAACACAACGTAGTCGAAAGATCATCAAACCAAAAAATACACCGGCCCTTGGCACATCAAAACGAAGCCATTTCAATCACGATCATTCGGAGCCGCCACCGGTAGGCAGAATAATTTTTTCCACCCTTGGTTAATCGCTATTGAATCTCATACCACAAACAAAAGCCTTAAAAATTAAACCCGTTTGAGTAGATGAATCTAGAAGAATGAAGATGAAGGAAATGTAAACCTACTATCTATAAGAGCAAATGGAAAAAGAGGCTGATGATTCGAGGGAGGTGATGATGGTTCGAGAATTTGGGTTTAGGTTGCAGGCCATATGAGGGTGGGCTAGACTAAGACAATCGGGTTGGACAATTAACAGTGCTTAGCGTGAATAGTGTTTTTTTCAATTGCTATGATTATATATATAATTTTTATGGATTGTAACTTGTGAGCAGGAGCAGGAGGAGACCAGGAGTAGTCTAGTTAAAAGTTAAAACTCAAGTTTGACTCTTCGACTATAAAATAATTAATATATGGAGCCGAAAACCAAACTGGATCGGCTCAATTTTGGTCAAATCGGTTCGGTTTAGTTTGTCGGTTCTAGTTTGGTTTTTCGATTCGGTTCAACTCCGTTTATTTTCTAGTTAGGCTTGAACTGTAATTGGGCTCATACAGGCCCAAATAAAACTCTTAGCCCATTGAACTGGTCTACAGAACTTAAATCTAGGGTGAGCAGAAAAATCGAATAAATCGAAAACCAAATCGAACCGAACTGAAAACAATCGAATCGAAATAATAACCAAACCAAATTTGCTAAAACCGAACCGAACCGAACTACAAATTCGATTTTCGGGTTGATATGGGTTTGTCAATCTGAATTGAAAACCGAACCGAAAACCGAATTTATATAAATATATATATATATATATATTTTAAAAAGACCATTTAGGTGGTTCTTTCCTATTGATGTTATTGGCTATGTAATAGTTTAGTTATCATATGGCATGTCGTATGATTAGAGGTTGTGCAAGCTATGGCTTGAGGTTAATGTGACACTCAGTCACATTCCATTGTTCTTATCGGATCTTTTGGGTTATTAATATATTTTACCGGGGAATCGTCCCTTTTACCAAAAAAAAAAAGACAATTTAATTTTAATCCTAATATAAAAAAAACATTTTTTATGCTTAAAACAATTTATATTTTTCTAATTATTAATGTAATTATTAGTTTTATTTTTTTAAATAAATAGTGTAATTCGAGTTATTCGAGTCAACCCGAAAACTAAACATAATTCAAATTCGGTTTCGGTTGGATTTGGATTTCAGTTTGACCCAAAAGAATTTTTAACGAAACCGAACAACTCGATAACCGAACCGGTCAACACCCCTACTTAAATCTTCATCTACACCCAAATAAACCATTATTTACCCTAAATTTTACTACTGTAGTAAAGATTAAAAGAGTTCATGGGTTAAAAGTGTTAGAAGAAACGTGACGATATCTAGGTTCATGTGTTTGCCGACATTATCCTTGTGGTCACCGTCAAACTACTTGTTTTTCTTAGAATGACAAAAAAAAAGGTTAATAGTTCCCCCACAATAAATGTCATGTGTTTTACTTCTTTCGTTGTAGAAAATTTGTGTTTATAAGAGATTAATAACAAAGTTTAATAATAATGTATTAAATTTTGAGTTCGGTTTCTAAAAGGCAAAAAAAAAATAAAAAAACGGTTTTGCCTTGTTAATAGTTTTGACGTGTAGGCAAACAGTGTCCATGTAAATAACTTATTAATTAAAGAACAATCCACTTCATTTCAACCATTCATTTTATTTTCATCTAATAGTTTAAATAAATTCTTATTTCAATTTAATTAAAAAACTCACTTTTATCCTATTTTTAAAAAAATAAATATCTCACAAACCGTTAATCGTTACGCAAAACGAAACATACAATCGCTACAAAAATTAAATCATCTTTCTACAGAGGGCACTTTTATATACTTTCGACGATTTTTTTTTTCAGTCACGTCTGAAAAAAATCACATGTGATTTCTTTCGAAGAACTTTTTTTTCAGTCACGTCTGAAAATATCACATGTGATTTGTATCACAATCACATGTGATTTGTATCACAATCACATGTGATTTGTACCACAATCACATGTGAATTCTTTCGACGAACTTTTTTTCAGTCACGTTTGAAAAAATCACATGTGATTTGTATCACAATCACATGTGATTTCTTTCGACGAACTTTTTTTTTTTGATTTTTTTTTTCAGTCACGTCTGAAAAAATCACATGTGATTTTTTTAGACGTGACTGAAAAAAAAAATCGAAAAAAGTACATCGAAAGTAAATAGAAGTGCTTCTCTGTAGAAAGATAAAAAAAATACTCGTCGCGATGGTGCATTTTTTTTCTTTTGACGATTTACCGTTTGAAAGATATTTTATTTTTAAGTAAAATGTGGGAAGTGGGTTTTTTTATTTTGATAAAAAAAATGAGTGGTTAAGATTCACACATTTGTTTTTAAGATAATAACATCTCACCATTAGTTTTGTAAATACGAATTTCTATTAACGGCTATACGGTAAAATTAAACGGTTTATAAGCAATAATTTAAAGACATATTAAAAAGAAAAGATAAGATGAATAATAAAATTGAGATGGGAGTAGTAACTTTTAAAATATTTCTTTATCAACTTTCACCTTAAATATTTAGTTTCATGTTATATAATACTAGCAGGTTTTTCGCGCGTTGCAACGGCGGGTACCCTGTAATTAAAGTTTAGACGCCAACGAAACAAGAAAGAACTGATTAACCGGAGAATAAGAAAATGATCTCAGTTTGACCCGATTCACCTGTTTTTACCGGTTTCGATTGGTCATCTCCATTTCATATTCGGACGGATTTTATTTGCTTGCCAAACCGGTGGCGACTCCGATTTCTGGTTGAACCAGTTGGTCCGGTTCAGTTTTCAAAACCATATGTATCATCAACTTGTTAGCATATAAATTGTTTTAAGCTTTGTATGTTTTATTAGCTTGGAGAATGTGCATAATAACATTTATTTTTGATTTTTGGGTGTTTTTAAAGAAACATTAATTAATGTATTTAATTTGTTTATACTTGTAACATATGCGTGAAGGAATAAATGTTGTATATTTTGCTTTAATATATGTATTGTTTATTTTTGGGGTGTTTTAAAATAACATTAATTAGTGTATTTAATTAGTTTATACTTGTAACATATGAATGAGGGAATAAATGTTGTATATTTTGCTTTAATATTTGTACTAGTTATAATGTCCGTGCACGCACGAGCTTTTTTCTAATTTTCATAATTATATATTTTTATCGATTAAAATACAAACAACTTAACGTGTTTTAAATGGTTTTACTTGTTGGATTAAAAATATGAAATCTTCGTAATTAACCTCAGTTTCCACGCACTTTGAAACAAACTAGTATTTTTATTAAATGTTTGTATAGCGGTAGCATGTTAGTGGTTAAAAGTACAAAAAAATCTATACACAATATTTTTTAATCAAAAATGTACGTTTAACATGTTAAAAAAAGTTAAACTAAACTCAATGAGCTTATGTCCCGATATACCACATATTGAAAGTTCTCTAACTAAACGGTCATGAATTCAAATTCTACTTAAGTCGTTTAAGATAAACTTGTGATTCATACATTTTGAGGTCGCTAGTTGTCAGTTAAAAAAACCACACTTAATCAAAGTTGATTGAGTTGTTAAACAAAAGATAAATGAAGTAATATATTTGTTCTAACCAAGCTTTATAAGAATCTTGGTGCAACACTAAAATCTACAAAAAACATACTAATGGCTACCCTCAAACCATCTTCAAACATACTAATATTTGAAGCGACTACAATTCAATTATAGTTGCATCATAACATGTATATTTTGTTATCTTGTTTCATAGGGTTCATTCCGGGTATGGCTCAAATATTAGGTTAAAAAAGTGGTGGCATATTTAAATTAAAAACATTATTATAAACCTAACCTTAAAAAATGAAGATTTAGGTAGACGTGGGATATTAACTGTCGATTATGAGCAAATCTGTATGCATCATTTACTATACAAACGGCCTTAACAAGTAGATTCTTAGCATCAGAATCGTTGTCATCCGGATTAAGTTTACCAACCCGCCCGCACTCTTATCTGAAAACACATCAATAAAATAATTATCAACCACCACAACCTCATCACATATACCTCAAAATGATTATAAAACAACACTAAACCTAAAAAGGCTTAATTGTGAATTGATGACATTACCAATGAAATGTGAATTTATTTCCTAGAAGCTTAGCCTAAAATAATTAGGATGAGACAATAAATTTAACATTTAGTTGTTCAATATAAGCTACGCTCTTACTTATTTGGCACATCCCAAAGATTTACTTTACAAAGCGTAACCATTTACCGAGCCTAGAGATACTTCAAAACGTTGAGACTATATGATGTTGTTCATTCTACAACCATCACACTTACAAATTAACAGACATTAGCTCATGCTTAAGCCTAGTTTCATACTTTAATCATATTCAGAACACATAACACAAACTAACTAACAAACAAAGCTTATAGGCAAATCAAACCACCAATATCAAAATTTGAACCAATTAAACAATTAATGCGCCGTCAAACTAAATATCAGAAACTCAAAACAATTGTTACCACCTGATTACAGTAACACCCCCAAATTGGGTCGTAGCGGAATATGAGTATCCGGGAGCGTTACATCATAGATTCCATGAGCAACAAGATATGAGGAAACGGGGGGGTGAGGGGGGGGGGGGGACTCTAAAAGAGTCGTTTGAAATACGATACATTGGATTTATTGAAATTGTTTAATACAAAGCACAACGGCTTAAATTGTTCAACTTTTGATAAACAAGATTTTAGATCATAACAAGTATCCCCATGATGTAAGACTCCAAATTTTTGTGATTGGCTTCCCCAAAAGAGTATCCCTAATGTATCCTTAGCACCTCGTGCCTCATTGACCTGAGAAAACATGCTTTAAAACGTCAACATAAAGTTGGTGAATTCATAGGTTTATGTAAAATGTAATGTAGGGACCGTCAAGTTTTTCCTGTGATTAATGCAACAGATGTTAAAATCACAAAATGTAATTTACGTTTCCCAAGATCATGACACTAAGGCTCGACATGTTGATTGCAATATAATTTACCAACATTGCCAGTTGCTGATGTTCTAACCTGCAACATCCTAAAATCGGCCATGGTATAGTCCGTTGTCCGTAATCGGCACAGTGAGCGCTTTACTCACCCGAACGGGGATGTCAATCCCAAATAGATCTATTTATAACATTCGCGCTTACACAAAGTAATTGACAGTTCATGATAATGGGTCTCGAGGCGTTATCGCTACCTTAGGCAAAACACGTCAATATTAAAATTGTACACTTGCGTCCAATCGGTTAAACCAAGTGCTGTTTCTCACCCCAAAAGTTTGAATTCATTGATATAGTAAAACATTGGTGGCTATGAATCGCACCTTATGTGAATGAAGGTATGATATAGCAAATGAGTGACTTGTCACGTGATAGTCCGTATGCAACCTAATTAAATATAGGTCGTATAATTATAATGTACTTAAATAATTACACATATATAATCTTACAGTGTTACATCATCACCTAAATATGTTTGTAAAAATGATATACTTGTCCATTGATTGATTAAGTATTAATAATACTTGTATGTATGTTTTCATGACTTGAAATATGTATATGTATGTGTGTGTATTAATAATATCTAATCGTGAACAAGAGGGTTTTTAAAAAGTATAAAGATTACTAGTTTAGTATTCTCCCTCGTTTAAATTTCTTGTTTTGCATGTTTATTGGGTTTCCATGGTTTCGTATTTGAAACTACCTAATCAAATGTTATTTTGTACTATATTTATTACTTATGAACAGTAACCATGATCTTATTTTTATAAATTATATAAAACTACTTTTATATAATTAATTGTTATAACTTAAAAATATCGTAACTTATTCGTTTTAGCTCCGTTTTTCATGTTTTTTATTTCCATGTTTTTATAATTAAATTTTCTATCACTTAATAGGGTCCATGTCTACTGTAGAAAGCAGTAAAAATAATGTTTTTTAAAAAAATCACTTTTATAAAGTTACTTTTGGTTATTATATTAATTAAACATGAAAAGTCGATAACTTAATTTATTATCCGTTGGTTTTTCAAGTTTCTTACCTTTTTAGATCCTTATAAAATCTACTTTTACAAAAAGTTATAAATAAAAATATCAGATTCGAATTTGTATATTTTTATAAACTTTCTTTTATAAAAATACTTTTAAATATGTATATCTTGCAAAAATCATAACTCTTTCATTATTTATCGGTTTCGCAAATTCTTTATATGCTTGGATCCTTATCAAATGTACTATTTTATAAAAATTCAGAACCAACAGCTTGTGTGTCGAAATAAAACAGTGAGTTCAGAAACTTTTATATACGTATTATTTACATTTGTGTTTTTCAAAGTATTTATAACTTAAAAAGTCAAAAATAAAAAATAAGCAAAAAGGGGGTTTGCCTGCCTCGAACCCACGACCTCCTGCTTATAGACCATACGCCTTAACCATTTGCTTCAATAGCTCATCCATTCACCTTTCCCCACATTAAATACTTGTAGTCATTTCCCTTTCCTCTTTTTATAATAAGCCGTAGCTTATTCTAGGGCTTTTACAGCTTATTTGTTAAGCTGTATTGTTCCTTTCATTTTTCTAGTAAACTTTGTTTCTTTTTAGATTTTTCCTGAATTTTTGGTAATTTTTCATTAAGTAGATTAATTTTTATCATTTTTCTTAAGTTTAAATTTTCGAAAAATCATAAAAAATAGAAATAATTTTCAGAAAAATACAAAAAAATAGTTTTTAGCATTAGAATAAATACTTTTAGGTTTACAATCAGTGAAATCATTTTTACACCTTTTAGATTTTAATTTTCATTTTTGAGCTTTTATTTTTAATTTTAAAAATAGGATTTTAATTTTAAAAATAGTTAAAAATAGTTTTCTGAGTTTTTATGTTATTTTAGACTTTTCTAAGTTTAAAAATCATTTTTCTAATTTTTTAGGACTTAATTTGCTATTTTTTAGGATTTAATTAGATTAAATTAGTTTTTAATTCATAATAAATTCAAAAATAATAAAAAAAAAATATTTTTCTTTTTCTTAAAATTTTCCTTTGTCCTACTTTAGGTTTAGAAATTTATTTTGCATTTTTAGGAGTTAGTTTTACCTTATTTGCTTTATTGTTGCGTTTAATTTGTTTCCCGTTAATTGTTTAAGTGTTTAATTGCTTTTAATTGTTCATTTTAATTGTTGCTTTATTTAGTAGTTATAGATAATCAAAAATATCTTTTCTCTCATTCAAATCATAATTAGAGCTAAAACGTGGTTTCAATTACGCAAGTCGTTGGGGAAACGACCCGGGTGATCATTCTTCCCGGTTAAATATACGTATTATATATTTTATATATCTTTTAGAGTGAGCTTTTCTTAAGGGAGACTTTAGGAAAGTTCTTAATTGCTCTTTTAGAATATATTATATTATATATTTTTGCGTATATAAAACTACCAATCAAACGTGTATGTATATATGTATATGAAGTGATTTTATAAATTTGATGAAGAAATAGGTGGAATGTTATAAAATACCCATGGTTTGATCTTATACTTAAAGGTTTTATGTAAATGGGATTGAAATGAAATTTAAACATGGTTGTTTGTGTTTTATGTCCTAGTCGTCCCATAATGTTATAAAATAAACATGGGAGTTTGGTTTTAGGGTTCATGATCCTTTGGTTAATAGATATACTTGTTTAAGGCTTATAGTGGGGAGTGGTTAGCTTATTTGATTTAATTAGGATGTGGTATGGGTGTTTGTATGTAGTAACCGTGTATGTATGTATATGGTGAATATATTTTGTAAATTTTGGGTATAGGGTATTATGGTGGGTATTTGTTAACATATGGATGGGTTTCTAAGGTTATATGCATGCATGGATGCCTAAAACGTGAACCGGATGTGTTTTACGTAAAGTGTGAAAATAAAACTTAAAATGCTAATTATTATCCTCCTATTAATAATATAACACTTATTGAACGACAATATTTGCTTGAATGATGCTTGATTACGATAGCCATTTATTTTAACTTACGCGATTTAACTAGGCGGTTTATATGAAATGAGACGCGAAAAAGCTAAAAGTAATTATTGAGGAAATAATTGGAGTCGTAAAATGACCTGAAAATGCGAAATGTTACAGTCTCCTCCCGTTAGAAGAGCCTTGTCCTCAAGGCTCAAGTCGCTACACTTGACGAAGGTACAGGTTTAGTGAAGAGATGCGGATACTTCTTTTGGAATTGGTCTTCACGTTCCCATGTGAACTCATGATCTCTCCTCGAGTTCCATCGAACCTTGACAATTGGGATACAGCTTTGCTTCAACCGTTTGACCTCTCGATCCATGATCTCTACGGGTTCCTCCACAAAACAGAGCTTGTCATCGACATGAAGTCTTTCCAATGGAACGGCTAATGGTTCGTCGGAATAACATTTATTCATGTTGGACACATGAAATGTATTGTGAACCCTACTCAACTCTTGAGGAAGCTCAAGCTTGTAAGCAACGGATCCAACTTTTTCCAGCACCTTGAAAGGTCCAACATATCTAGGGTTTAACTTCCCCCGTTTGCCAAAACGTACGACCCCTTTCCATGGTGAAACTTTAAGCATAACCCTATCCCCAACTTGAAACTCCATCGGCTTACGCTTTAAATCAGCATAACTCTTTTGTCGGTCACGGGCGGCTTGCATTCTTTGTTTGATATGGATGACCTTCTCGATCGTTTCTTGAACTATTTCTGGACCGGTGAGTTGAACTTGTCTAACCTCGGCCCAATAAATAGGTGAACGACACTTTCGACCGTAAAGTGCCTCGAATGGTGCAACCTTGATGCTAGCGTGATAACTATTGTTATATGAAAATTCAACTAACAGAAAATGTTTAGCCCAAACATTTCCGAAGTCGATCACACAAGCACGTAGCATATCCTTGAGGGTTTGAATAGTCATCTCGCTCTGTCCGTCAGTTTGCGGATGGTATGTAATACTCATATCCAAGTTAGTACTCAAAGCCTTCTGAAGTGACCTCTAGAAATTTGATACGAATCTAGGGTCATGATCACAAATGCTCGACACAGGTATTCCATGCCTTGTAACTACTTCCTTTAGGTACATACTTGTCAACTTCTCTATGGGATCAGTTTCCCTCATTGGTACGAAGATTGCAGACTTCGTAAGTCGGTCAACAATCACCCAAATGGTGTCATAACCTTGCGATGACTTAGGAATCTTTGTGACAAAATCCATTATGATGTTATCCTACTTCCATTGGGATATCTCGGGTTGTACCAACAAACCCGATGGACTTTGGTGTTCGGCCTTGACCCTAGCACATGTCAAACATTTGCTAACATAGGTGGCGATGTCGGTTTTCATATTGGGCCACCAATATAGCTTCTTCATGTCTTGGTACATCTTTTCGGAACCCGGATGGATGGAGTATTTTGATTTATGGGACTCGTGCATGATCACAGTCCTCAAGTCACCATAACATGGCAACCAACTCCTACCGTTTAAGCATAAGGTTCTGTCGGCGCAGGGTTCCAACTTCTCTTTCGGTATATCTTTCCTGATCATACCTCCTACATCTTCGTTCTTGCGATTCTCTGGTTTCTGTGCTTCGGTCTGGGCATTCAAGATTTGTTCAGGGAGATCCAAACCAACAGTCATCACTAAGGCTCGGACTCTTAGCGGTTTAATTCGCTCTTTCCTGCTCAAAGCATCAGCAACAACATTGGATTTCCCCGGGTGATAACGAATCTCATAATCATAATCACTGAGAAACTCTAACCATCGAGAATGTGTTGTAGACTTTTGTGGTCGGTAAACACAGTGCACTTGGTTCCATACAGGTAGTGCCTCCAAATCTTCAGAGCAAACACCACTACACCAAGTTCCAAATCATGGGTAGTATAATTTTTCTCATGAATCTTCAACTGTCGTGATGCATAAGCAATCACTTTCTCGTTTTGCATCAATACCATACCCAATCCTTTATGTGACGCATCACAATAAACAATGAAGTTCTCAGCTCCTTGAGCGAGAGCTAATATGGGTGCGCTGCACAACTTATTCTTCAACGTCTAAAAAGTTGCTTCCTGCTTGTCACCCCATTCAAAGGTGACTTTCTTCTGAGTGAGTTTGGTCATCGGCTTAGCGATTTTTGAAAATCCTTCAATGAATCTTCGGTAGTATCCAGCAAGACCTAAAAATTAACGAATCTCCGTTGAAGTTTTAGGAGACACCCAATCTTTAATAGATTCGATCTTGGCAGGATCCACGTGAATGCCTTGACAGTCAATCACGTGACTGAGGAATTGTACCTTAGGAATCTAAAATTCACATTTTGAAAACTTAGCATATAACTCCTCCTTCTTAAGCAGTTCTAGAATTGCCTTAAGATGTTCTTCATGTTCTTTCTTATTCTTTGAATAAATAAGTATATAGTCGATAAAGACAATTATAAACTTATCCAAGTATGGTTTGCACACTCGGTTCATGAGGTCCATGAATATCGCGGGTGCATTTGTCAAACCAAATGGCATCACTTGGAACTCGTAATGACCATACTGAGTCCTAAATGTTCCCGTCCATCGGAACATCCTCTTCTCGTACTCTAAGCGGATGATAACCCGACCGTAAGTCTATCTTCTAATAAACACTGGATCCTTGTAGTTGATCAAACAAATCATCAATCCTTGGGAGAGGATAACGATTCTTCACCGCCAGTTTATTTAATTCCCAATAGTCGATGCACATCCAGAATGATCTGTCCTTCTTTTTGACAAACAAGACCGGAGCTCCCTAAGGTGAGGAACTAGGTCTTATAAAGCCCTTGTCGGATAGCTATTGTAGTTGCTCTGACAACTCTTTCATTTCGGAAGGAGCCAATCGATAAGGTGCTCGTGCTACAGGTGCAACACTAGGTATCAAATCGATCTGGAATTCCACTTGTCGAGTCGGTGGAAGACCCGACAATTCTTCAAGAAAATCTTGAAAGATTGGTACTCCGCCCACCTCAAGTCGATCTCCCCACTGTCTTCAATCTCCTTTGTAGTAACATGTGTCAGAAAGACGTAATGTCCTTCCAACAAATATTTATGAGTTTTGGTGCACGAAATGATGTTCAAATGAGTTCCGTTTCCCCGGCTGCTTTCGTCACCATGGACAATTAGGGTTTCATTTCCCTAGGGAATACGAACGATCTTCTCAGAACAATCAATGATAGCATGGTACTTTGCCAACCAATCCATACCAACTATGATGTCGAAACTACCAAGTTCTATGGGCATTAAGTTAATGTTAAATAGATGATCTAGGAAGTTTAATGTACAACCCCGAATGATAGTTATCCTAATTATTTTCCCGTCAGCTAGTTCAACATCGTAATAATTGTCTAATGTAGTTGGTGTGATATCAATTAGGGAACTAAATGTAGTAGATACAAAACTTCTATCGGTACCAGTATCAAATAAGATAGATACAAAACTTCTATTAGCACCAGTATCAAATAAGATAGAAGCATAGTGGTCATTTAGAAGGAACGTACCCGTAATGACGTTGGAGTTCGGGTTTGTTCATGCATTGCCCACCACATAAACCTTAGCTGGTGCATTGCCATTCCTACGTTGATTACCACGGTTTCCATTCTTCAGCTTCGGGCAGTCTTTCTTGAAGTGCCCCTGAACACCACACTCATAACAAGTGACAGAATTATGAGTTATCCTAAAGTTCCCACGTTTGTTATTATTACCATTGGGACCAGAACTCCTACAATCATGAGCCAGATGACCAATCTTCTTGCACTTATTACACCTGGGAGCACATGGACCTTTGTGGTGATAGTTTCATTTTGTACACAAGGGAAATGATCCTGTGTACTCCCTCTTTTTACCAGGCCCAGCAGTGTAAGCGCTCCCAGTGTTCTGTCTCTTGTTTTGTTGTTGGTGCCCCTGATTGTTTCCAACATTAAACTCCAACTTCCTCTTCTACTCAGCTTGCCTTTCAGTAATAGTGATGACTTTTTGATCTATCTGATCATTGGCAAACTCAATTGATTTCTCCATTGTCTTGGGTTGATATGACATTACATTTCCCCGAATCATATCAGGAAGTCCACCAACATATTTCTCAACTTCCTCCAATTCCTCGTGGAACATCCTTCCACACATCAATGCAAGCTCTTGAAAACACAGAGTGTAACTTACGACATCAGTACCTTTTACTTTTAGGTTCCAGAGCTCAATTTCTAACTTCTTGATTTCACACCTTGGGCAGTATTTGACTGTCATCATATTCTTTAGTTCCTTACAGTCCATAGCATAAGCAATATCTTGAGTGACAGTCTTCATGTGGGAGTTCCATTATGTTAGAGCATTTCCAAGGAAAGTGCATATAGCAAACTTAACTTGGTTCTCCATAGCACAATTGCTAATATGGAACACTAATTCCATCTTGTCGAATCATTGTGACAGCACAACCACTCCTTCAGTACCCTTAAAAGTAAGGGGCTTGCAATTCAGAAAATTCTTATACGTACACTCACGGGGAGTGCGTACAGTTCCTCTAATTCCAGTATCAGAATTGTGGCTTCAGTTGCCCTGACCATTAGTGCTATTTTGAAGAGTTTCATGATTAGCAAGTGCCGCATACACTCTTTCTTTGATTAGTTTCTCAACAACAGCAGCAGTCATAGGGGCAGCAGGCAGCGGAGCCGCAACATCATCTTGCAGTACAACAAACCCTTGCATAGATCAGAGGAATCTTCCTTGGCGGCATATGTTCTAATCACAACAATAAAAAAACGTGAGTTTTCATAAACATCACAACATGACATGGGTACAACATATATATAACAAGATCACATCACACAGTGATTACATAACATGACTGGGATCACAACACATAACAGAATTGAGATCGACATAACATAATACAACACATTATATATAACAAGATCACATCACACAGTGATTATATAACATGACTGGGATCACAATACATAACAGAATTGAGATCGACATGAAATAATACAACACATCATATATAACTGGGAAAACATACATGATTGTCTGATACAATAAATGAAAAATACAAATCCTACTACCGTGCTAGCTGGGTATAAAACCCATAATACTTAGCCGACTAACATAATGATAGCTATGAATATGACATGAAAATGTAAGCCTAGGCAGAACTACCAGCGCCCTCAGGATCATCTGCATGAGTCTGATCTCTAGCCTAAAGTGCCTGAATCTGTCCTAATGCCGCTGATAACTGTCCCTGTAGTGATGAAACATGTGCAATCAATGTTGTCATCAGTGACTCCTGTGAGGCGATATGGTAATCCTCCATCTGGGTATGAGTCCTATATGCTTGCAGTTCATAGTGAAACAGGCCGAACTCAACCCAACAGAAATGCCAGAGCCACGGGAAATGAGGGCCATCCTGATGCTGACATTCGTGCAGTCTCATTGTGAAACTATCTATCCTCGACCAATCCATCAACTCTCTGAAATAACTGAGTCTGCCTATCCTGAGTATCCTCTATTACAACATAAATATCCTGTGTGTCCTGCTCCTGAAACGCAGCAAGCACGGTCACTATAGCATTGACCCCCTCAAGGGTCGTGGGTGCTACCTCCTCAACAGCCTCTGTCGGGTCTACCCAAACATCCCTAATGCCATAGCCGAACTCCTCGGCTCTCTGACGTCTGATCTCGGCATCCATAGTGCCGATAAACCCATAATCTGCTCTATGACCCCTAGTAGGTCTAGGAGAAGCAGTCGAACTCTCCCCCACCTCATACCTCAATGTGGGAGCAGTCAGACATAACCTCTTACGAGGTGGTAACTCGGCCTCGGGAATGTCCTCCCTACGATCAACTGGTGGTGGTATGAATAGTGAGGCTGGTAGTGGTGGTAGTGGTGATAATGGTAACGGTAATTATGTGGGTACAGGTGGTGGTAAATGTAGTGGTGATGGTGGAGGTGGTAGTGGTGGTGAGGGAATCTAAGGTAGTGGAGGTGACCAAGGTGATAGTGGAGATGGTGGTGTAGGTGCGGCAGCATACTCAGCAATACGTGCCTCCATAGATGGTGACATAGGTGGCTCAAGTCTGACAGTCTTCCGTGCTCTATGGAGACGTGTCTAAGAAAAGGGGATCCTAATCTGAGGCGATCTAGGTGTAGGTGCAGACTCATCAGTCTTAAATTCCTCTGTATCCCCAGCTGAGGGAACAGGGTCAACAACAGGTATAGCAGAAGAGTCGGCGAGAGCTAGGTGCTCCTCCTCCTCGTCCTCAAAGGGCTCCTCATCCTCATCATCAGTATCATCATCATCGTCATCATCGGAGGGCTTATCATCACCATCCCCTTTGTCAGCAGGATAGTCAGCATGATCCTCCTCGGGGTCCTCCTTCGGATCCTCATCCGGATCGGAGTCTGCCACATAGCCTGGTGACAAGGCGGTAGGTAAGGCATCAGCAGGTAGAGGCTGGTCCTCCAAGGGTGCCTCAACATCGGATGGCACTAAGTACTCGGGGTACTCAGGCTCAGGTAGGTATGGTACCTTAATAGGTGAAGGTGGGTGCTCATGACTGGGCACATAATCGGGAGACGGTGGGTGTCAGGTCCTGGAACATAGTCTAGAGATGGCGGGGCTACCGGCTGCATGGGGAGTCCATCGTATCCGTATACGATGACTCATGGAGAACCTCCATCAGACAGCTCCTCATTAGCTCCCCAGAAGACTCTCCCTGGCTCGGAATCAGTGTAGACAGATGTGTAGGTGACTGTGGATGCAGAAGACATGACAGAATCTGTAACACTCAAACAGAGTTTACATTAGTACATATATAAGACCCATAATAATATACTTAATATATTATAAACACGTATGTGAACCATGCAGCATCTAGTATACTCAACTAATGCAACAAGTAATGTATAAGTGAATGGTCTATGAAAATCCCTTTTTATGATGCAATGTTTGAAAACGGTTATAGTCCAAGTAAAAACATTTGACTTGGTTCTCTATAACCTTGGCTCTAGATACCAATCTGTAACACCCCCAAATAGGGTCGCAACGAAATAATGAGTCCGGGAGCGTTATTTCATAGATCAATAGCACAAGATATGAGAACGACCTCTAAAAGAGTCGTATAAAATACGGTACATTGGATTTATTGAAATTGTTTAATACAAAGCGCAACAGCTTAAATTGTTCAACATTTGATAACAAAGATTTTAGATCATAACAATTATCCCATGATGTAATGACTCCAAATCTTTAAGATGTAATGACTCGCTAAATCTTTATGCATGACTCCCCAAAAGATCTAATCCCTAATTGTATAATTCGAGCACCTTCGTGCCCTTCATTTGACCTGAGAAAACATGCTTTAAAACGTCAACATTGTAACATTCCGTATTTTCAGGTCATTTACGACGTCATCTATTTTGCTAATTATTTTTTTCTCTCGTACGCGTTTACTTTTAATTTTAATAGTTAAGTTAAATAGTGGTAATTTAAGGAAATCACCAATCTAACGTACGTAAACGGACACCAAACGAATTAAAGTTTTCGTCAAACAAGCAATATATTATTTTTACGAAAGTAATAATCAACTTTTTATATTTTATTTTTTTTGGTTACGTAAAATAATTACGTTTCGCAATTAATACATTTAGGCATACCCGGAAGCACCAAAAGTTATCTACGCTTCAACAAATACTCATGTTTATACCCAATACCCAAAGTTTTATTAAACTTTACCCAAGTTAACAATGTTAGTCATATTGTTCCTAAAAATAAACTACTAAAGCCTATACATTACAAGTTTACACCTTTATGCTAAAACTACATCTTACAACTTGTAAATAATGCATGATATTTATGTAAAATATCTAAAACACTACTAGTACTCCCTCCCCCCCCCCTAAATTTCATGTACATGAGGTCTAGGGAGACATAGAGCACACAAATTCAACACTAAGAACTTGTACTACACCAACTAATCAAGACTTGGACTAGAACATGTCTTGTTGACCAAAGACTCCTTAAATCCCTCTCTATGTCCCAACGACCAGCCCCCCCTCCTATTGAGTCTTGGTCTTTGATTTACATCTTTGACTAGTCCTTCTATATATATATTACATGTATACTAGTCATTCATTCTTCAAAACACTTAGCAAAACCAACTCTTTCTCTCTTTTGGCTCCTACATAACCACGTCAGCAAACACCCCTTTAAAATAATGTATACCTTGATTTTACAAGACCATAGAAGTATTACTACATCCTTCCTATGATAACCTAAGGTATTTTAAAGGGTTGATTAAGCATTTACAAGTGTTGAAGCAAGAAAGGCAAGATTAGGGTTTCTATATTGGATTAGGGTTTCTTGGTTGTGTAAGCTTGGGTTTTTCATCTAAAGAAGTGTTTAGACCATATTTTCCATCATCCTACATCATAATAAGGTTATCTAAAACCCTTTATGTCTTTACATTCATCATTTTATGCATATATGAGTTCTATATAGTAAATCACCACTTAGGATATGTTTAACTTGTAAAAGTGGATTTTTCTTGTAAACATAATTTTATAAACTTGTACACGTATTTTATGAATGTAAATATGGATCTTGGACTCTAATATATGTAAGTCATATGATATATATATTTATAAAAGGCTTGTGGAAATATACTAAATTGAAAAGTACGAAATAAAGTTTAAAACATGTTTTTATGAAAAACCTCCAAACTTTCTGTTTGAATTCGACATCCCACCTGGTCATTTTATATTTTTATAAGATAGTACACCTCATGACGATTCCAAAATGATAAGAAACTCGAAAAACCAATTTATAACGAAAAAGATACGACGATTTCAAGTTTACGTTAAATATATACTTTTATAAAACTATTTTTATAAAAATTACTATTCACCACAAAAACTTATATTTTTAAAACATCATTAATATGATAAAACTTTTAAATACGAGAACGTACTCGAAAGAATCGCTAAAAACGGAGTTAAAACGAATAAGTTACGACATTTACGAGATTTACGATAACTAAATCTATAAAAATAAATATATAACTGTTATGAACAGTAAAATCACTATTCATCAGAAAAACTCAAATTTTGAAAATGTTATATTTTGATAACTCGTCTTAATACGAAGGCGTGGACGTAAGAAACGAAAGAAACGGACTTAAAACGAGAAAGTTACGCCAGTTTTACTAAAGTATACTTATAAACGTTTTTACTTTATAAATATGATTTCACTAAAACGATTAGATGGTGATGTAGCTATATTGAATTATATGTGGTATTAGTTAATCAAAGTACTATATTACTAGGGAGTTTCATAATGAGGCCTCTTCGGGGTGACGTATCGACGAGTTGTTGGATTTACGATTTAAAGTGTCCTAGCTCCTCATACGTCACTACATGACCTCTTAATTATGATAGCCCGAACGATAATATGATGAACTATACGACCTATAAATAATCAAAGTGGTTAGTACTTATACGACCTATATTGGATTAGGTTGCCTTCGGATTCCTTCGTAACAGATTTTTCTATTGTGAATACTTGTTGATTACCATTCGCTTGAGGTGAGTTCATAGCCCCCTTTTTACTACGTGATTATTTTACAAAATTTACGGGGTGAATTACATTGCTTGTTTTACTATTGGACACAAGTGTTTTTCTAAGTGTTTTCAAAGTGTTTACAAAGTGTATGCTATCCAGATTACTGCCTGAATATTATTGCTAAGTTACCTTATTGCCGTGAAGTCCCTATTTATCATGAACCGTTAATTGCTATTGTAGTAAGCGCGAGTGTTGTGGATAGATCTATCGGGACTGAAAATCCCCACCTTTCCTTGGGTCACTAGTTTGATCAAGGTGCATTTAACATTGAGAGGTGTTAGGTTGTTGGCAAGCATCCTATATTCTGATTGGGGCACAAATCTAGTTAAGGCTTCGGGGTCATGAGCTTAGTGCAATAATAAACGTTTTGGACTACTGAATGTGTTTCAGAGTCTACTATTACTTCGATCTTGTGGTCCACCCTTTTTACCGATAAACCTATGATTTCACTCAACCTTTGTGTTGACTTTTAGCATGTAATTTCAGGTCCTAGGGTATGAAGATTGGAGGGGAGCCGTGGCGGATATCAATGAAGACGGATTCTGTGTTTTATCTATATTCAATGCAACTTTTATTATCTTCGAAAACTTAAGTCATCTTTTGGGCATTATGAAGCTTTTGTTTAATTAAGAATATTTATGACTTTTAAAACATATGGGATCTAATGTATAAACTCTAATATTTTGCTATGACATCGAATGAAATCTTGTCTTAAACGTCTATTTATGGTCGTTTCCTATATCTTGATTGTTGTACTTTGACGTAGCACCCCATTGTTACCATTCTGCTGCTACCTAATTTTGGGGTTGTTACATACTTTTAAATGGTTGCCTAGTGATTTTTGTTAACATACAAGTAATACATTTTTCCAGGTTTTCATCAATTGCAGGAATTAAATCATCTTTAGACATTTCAAGCATTCTTTTATAGTGCACATGTCCTAAACGAGCATGTCATAATGAGGAATTAACAACAGTAGAAGAAGACATATAAACAGAACCAAAATCATCATGAACTTTATTCAAGTTCAACATAAACATATCATTGTTATAATAACCAAATCCTACAAACACACCAAACTTCGATAAGATATACTTATCGGATTCATACACTTGCTTGTATCCACATTTTTTTGATACAGGACCAGAAATGAAATTCTTACAAAGTTTTGAAACATACAACACATTAAACATAGTAATAGATTTTCCTGAACTAAATTCTAGTACCACAATTCCTTTTTCATGAATAGGAGCAAAATGATCATCACCCATGTAAAGTACATATCCGTCTTCCACCGGTTCATATGTCTTAAACCAGCACCGATCTTTACAAACATGAGTTGTGGCACCTGAATCAATCCACCACGCAATTGCATCAACCTTGGTCTTGGGATTGGTCCTTAGACCCCTTTCCCGAACCACCACATTTGCGTTGTTCTTTTTACCACTACGGCAATCCCTCTTGAAGTGACCAGTCTTACCATACTTCCAACATTTCAATTTGGTTTCTTATCGCAAGTTAAAGATACTTGAATATTTTGGATGAAATATTTAAGTTGTCAAACCTACTAGTAGGAGTGTTAGATTTGTATCTAACTTTTTCTTGACAAAAGAGTGGATTATTCAGAAGAAAGCAAGATGACGATTAAGAGAATGTGTGAGTGAAGACTCTAGGAGATATAAAACCGTTTTATGACTCTTTTGACTTTTTACATTTGTGTCACGGATGCGAAGAAAAATATTCTAGTGTGAGAAAATATATACCTAGATGCATAAGATATATAGATTTAAGCATGTAAGTTTATCTAAGCATGCATCAACACAATAATCAACAAGATTAATGTGTAAAACTATATGACATTTAAATATAAATTGTCATACATTAAACTAACATAGTGTAGGTGCACAATTAACACGTAAGTCATGTAAAATGACGCATACAAAATGTGATAATTTTAAATGCAATCATCATGTAAAACATGTTAGCATTTAGCACTTAGGAGCATGTATTATTTAGATAAACTAAGAGATATTTTATCAAAATTGCTAGAAAAAGGCAAATACTTTTACAACAAACATGCATTCAATAGCTAAGCAAATACACGTTGAGCATCAAGACAAACATGAAAGCATATAATTGCATTACGTGGGAGCACATTATCATCTTGAAATTTCAAAGTACATATGTGAAATGCATGTAGTCTAGATTGACTAAGGGGAAACCTAATTTCTACTTGCTTAGTGTGCACTCCTAATGAAATACAAAGTTTATCGATAGTGCGACTAGTCATTAGGCCACTATTTAAGAAGAGCCATTTAATCAAATTAGAGAATGAATATGAGACTATCACTAGTGGTGCTTAATTCAGGCTAAACATGACCATTTTTACGGGTTATACCACGAACCCAACTTTACTCTTAGAAGTAATTCAACCGTTATGTCAAATTGAATTTCTAGTGCAATAAATTCTCCAGTAGTCATTCTCATGTTAGACAAAATAGAATTCCTATATTTGCCTAATGAAGTGTAGCAAAGATAAAATTTGTATTATCTTTTCATACAAGGCCTACTATGACTCAACTAACGTACTTTAATTTTGGTTTCATAATCCATCATGATGTGTGGATTCTAGGTGAATGAGAGAGCAAGCAAGTTGTTGTAGCTATAAGAAAGGAATGAGTCATCTAGGACCTATGTCTATGCTTAAAAGTGACAAGGAGTAATGCTCTATATTGAGGTGTTCAAAAGAATGCCACCTTTGCATGTTTTTAGAATGAAATCCAATTAAGGTTATTTACTCAATGATCTTGTGTTATTTTCTTTGTAGAATATAATTAATGATTACTAAAGTTTAGTTACATCTATGTTAGACTTTTAAGCAAGAGATTGACAAGAGGAAGATGTTTAAATCTAATGCTATAGGGCAGATTTGTTTGCTCTCACAGAAGAAACACAACTAGCACAAAGCCTTAAAGACTGGACATCTATAAAAGAAAAGGAAGGGTGAACAGAGTGGAGTAGTTAGTAGTTTTAATTTTAGTTTGTAATTTTTTCGTATTTTCAAGCATTTTCTTTTAAGTTTTTAGAAATCAGCTTTAAATACTTGTACTTTGTAACTTTTAGCTTGTACTTTACGATTTTAAGCAATAAAATTCAGTTGTAAAGTTTCAAGTGTTTTTCATTTCAAAATTTAAGCTGTTTTGCTTTAATAAGCTCTTATAAGCTCATTTGAGCTTATACTTGTATTTTGTGTGTTAAAAACAAGCTATAACAACCCTTTGGTCTTTTGACTTTGTTGAGTCAAAAATTGGTGCACAAGTTGTTTAGCTAGAGTACTCAATCTGTTTCAGCTTATCTCTTTAATTTGAGCTTATTTGACAGCTTTTAAAAAGCTGTCAAATAAGCCCCTTGAGTTTAGCTTAAGTCTCCCCTGGTGCAAAGGGGTGACTTTAAGCCTTCTTTTCATAGCTTTTAAGAGTGCTTAAGCCCAATTACTTGGCTTATCTTGAGAGCTTATAAGCTATTGTATAAGCCCTCTAAGTTTCAGCCTCTAGGATAATGGTTTGTGTAATATGTTCAATTCTTCCTAATCCTAACCTTAGATGGTTAAAGGGTTCTCATTTGGTGAAGAAGAAATATTATGCTTATTTGATAAAGTAAGAGAGAGTTTTGATGAGAAGATAGTTTGAGTTTTGAGTTGTGCTTTTGAATTGTTTGAGCAAAGTTACATATGTTGTGCATTTGCTCATGTTTGGCTTTTCGGAGATGACGACTTTACCAATTGCATTGCAAGGTAAATTACTTGAATATTTTGGACAAAACATTCAAGTCGTCAATCCTACTTCATTGTGTATTTTATGCATATATTTGCCAAATATTTGGAACACAACTATTGGACAAGTAGACTCAATATGACATCATCTACACAAGTGTGAGTTATGATCCGATGCATATTCTTATCGTCTTGGAAAGGGATGTCGTTATTTTCATATCAATCGAGTGTGATTGAGTATGTAGGTTTAAGATAATATCTCTTGTTATATTTTGATATAATCTTAAAGCTAGACAAATAAGAATCCGATTTCTTGTCCATACTCGAAAACTTGTCAATTAGATTCGATAATAACATCAATCATAGTTTGAATAATGAGTTGATATATATTCGAAATCTTTCTTGACCCTCACGAACACTCTTTTAAAAGAAGACAAATAAAGATTTTCATAGTGTGTTCCACTAATCCTAAGACTAGTTGTAAGTGTGAGGTTGATGAATAATGACAAGTTAATTTCTTACTTCAAGATTGTCATATATTTTGCGTGTGCGAAAAACTATTTGTTGTTATGCATAGTATGCATAGTTTTTGACATTTTATTAGTATATGAATGATTTTTCTAACCATTTTAATACAACACACATCTTTTGTAAAACACTATATGTTTATAAAAAGAATATACTTATGTGTGTGTGTTACAACAATGCAAACACAAGCAAAGTTTAAAAATACATTTTCTTTTATTTAATTACCAATGTATTAATACAATCTTTTATTTTGTTTAACCAACCCAAGGTCAAACACCGCAAGATGATGAAAAGATTTAGACTTCTTGTTGGAAGAGAGTTGATGTGTTGGAAATATTTTAGTGACGGGTTTTAACATATGATCTTAGGACATTATTTTTCCACACACTTGACAAACTATTAAACTCTTATTCCTAAGTGGGTTACTACACTCAAAATGGTCTACAAGATGTTTTTGTAACACTTGTAAATATAGTGATCTATGCCTATATGCAATGCACAAACAATTTTGCAACTTAACGCAAGAAATCTAGCGTAATTCCTATTAGGCATAATCCGAAAACTAATAACATACAAATAGCATACATGGCACATGTGTTTAGATATATAATTAGCTCAATTACAAATAGTAATGATTACTTATTAATATCTATTAACCAAGTTGAAACAAAAGTAAACACACATAATCATCTAGCATACACATAAGGATATTCGTCGTTGTTTTGTGTATTAGATATAACGATGTATACTTTGCTTGATTTGATTTGAAAATAAAATAGTTCCTCCCCATTTCAAAGATTAATTAAGATCAATATTTTGAAAGGACAAATACACTATTTTTCAAAGATATATCAATTAGAAATGTCCGACTCAAAGGAAAATGTAAAATACAAGTTTTACGTTAAAATGGAACTCAAAGTTTTGACCATTATGTAGTATTTTGCATTTCTGACTTATTTAAGTTTAGAATAAAGACTTGGAAGTATTTTTAAATGAAAGTAGACTCAATTATCTTCGAAATGGCGGGTGGCACGACTTCTACGGACTTACGGTTGATTTTATATGATTTTTCGAAGTTTGCCAAAATCTGCTGAAACAGACAGACGGCCCCCATAAAGGTGACGACCCCTAAATATATTTGGGGGCCGCCCTAACATTTATGGGATCGCCACCAGTGATCCCAAAACACATTTTTTGTTCAAAATCATTTGGTGACTTGACTGTAGAACATAGGACTTTAAAGAGTTGTTCCAGCACATAAATTTCGTGTTTTAGACATCATTTCTACTCTTACGACTTAAACAAACGTAAGTTGCCACTTTCAAGTTCTTTGAAGAAAATTTTCTTTCAAGCTAGTATACAAAGTATATTTAATAATAAAACTAGTACGAATCAAACAACAAAACACTTTTCATATTTAATCCTCCATCGTGGGAGGGAGGGGGGGTGAATATGTTTCCATTAAAAAAATTTAAGATCAAAGATTACATCACTCTTCTACCGGCGGTCCCATATACATATGGGGGCCGCCAAGTATATCAGGGGGTCGCCTGAATTATGGGACCGCCTCCAGAAGATGTTTTTGGACTAGATCTTTTGTATTAAATCACCAATCAAGTTTGACGCAATATGAGAAGTGTTGATCATAGGTTTACAATAACTAAAGCATATTCTAACAATATAGCCACACTCACAATATTTAGCACAAAGAGTTACACAACTTTAACTAACAGGATATACACAACCATTCACACAATCATGAGCACAATGCATGTATAAAAGTAAAGCGATAAATGTAAATAAATAAGTAAAGCGAAGGGTAAAAGAAAATGCAAACCGACACGATGATTTATAGTGGTTCGGTCACGAAGCTCCTCTTCGCCCTACTCCACTCCTCGAGTATCCAACTCGAGAGTTACTTCACTAATCAACAAGCTCCCTTTCGGCGGAGAAAACCTTATACCAATGCTTACATTATTTTCCGACACTAAGCTAGATGTCGAGTCCTAATCTTAGCTAGAACCAATCTACCACTTCACCAATGTATTTTAAGGCCTAAAATACTAACCAACCCACAATCAACCCATCCAAATATATACATCATTTGGATCTACACACTACTAAAGATTGGAAGACATGGACTCGATCTATATGTAACAAATGTTACAAATATACTAACTAGACTACATAACTTCGAATCTTGAAAATGACCGAAGTTCTTCTCTTGCACTTGAGAAAAAGAGGAAAGGATAGAAACTACAAAGATTGGAAGACATGGACTCGATCTATATGTAACAAATGTTACAAATGGACTAACTAGACTACATAACTTCGGATCTTGAAGATCCGAAAATTCTTCTCTTGCACTTGAGAACGGAAGAAATGATAAAGATTTGATCACATAAAACAAAAAAGATTAACCCAGTGAATGATCAAGATTTAGAAGAGATTTAGTGAGATATAGAGAGAAAGAACTGAAAGAAAATCATGCAAAAGGGTTATGAAAATATCTGGAGGTGACCTACTATTATAGGAGCTGAAAAAACAACCTAATTCAAAAACTAGCGATCCCTTAGATATAATTCAGGGGGCCCGGCAGAATTTAGGGGGCCGGCCCGGCACTATTTAAGGGACCCGGCACCCGACGAGACGCTCTGTTTTTGTCCTTTTTTTTTGACAAACTTGTCCTGGTGAAAGTGACACTTGTTTTGGGGTGGAAATGGCTAGAATGTGAATTTTTGAAGGAAAATATTAACTACAAAATATATTTTTTTATAATTCAAAAATAAGTGTCCAATTAATTTTTGAGAAATTGTTTTTGGTTACATTTAAAAAAAGTAATGTTTAAGACAAAACTTATTTCTTCTTTGATCATCCTACAAGTTTAATGTTGTTTGTACATACCTTATGTGATTTACGTCGGGTGCAAACAAATGTCGGTGTTGATGTAAACTTGAGACGTCGAGAGATGTATTGATGTAGACTTGAGATGTCGTGAGATGTAGATGCATGTATGCATTGATGATTTGTGATTATGAGTAACTAGCGCACTTTACGTTACGTATTCCAAGTCATATGTTTGTCTTCATCAAAACATAAAAAGATCATATAGATTAAATATCGTAATATTTGCACTAACATGCTATTCTTTTGGATAGCTCGAAATCAAAGCAGGTGAACCTTCGTGTTCTACCAGGATGGGATAATTACCTCTTTGCTGACATATCTTTGACATGGAACCCTTAAGATCATGCTCTTTTTTTTTATCATTAGATGTGGCCTACTACTTTCACCATGGCCATGAACTCACATGTGACACCCTATTCAATAAAAGACATGCTAAGAACAAAATAAAAGCAACAAAACCAACGACACCAATTTTAGCTGTTATAAATTCCAAAAATACAAGAAAAAACGAGAAGTAGGGTCATTGGTCACGCATTTAGCCGTTGTACAAAGTGTGGTGTGGTGTATGATAGGCTGTCAAAGAAGCGCCCACAGGGGATTAGGCCCCCTACACCCAAAGAAAGAACTACTGATTATCTCTGCACATGGTCTTTGCTGTACTCCTGGGCCCCACTTTTCCACTACTCTTCCAAAGCATTTCTCGTGTAAGATATTCTTAAAAATAGTCCCTTATTTTCCATTATATATTCGAACTAGCCCATTGAACTAAGATCATGTGTGTTGTTTCAAGTTTTTCAAGTGTTATGCCTTGAAGCTCGAAGGATGTTTGATGCTTGACAGTCGTGATTCAATGTGTATTCGCCTGGGTCTATTTGACCTATTTGCGTTAGTAAGGTTATTTTTGTGTCATGCGTTATAATGAGAGTCGATAGGTTTTGACAATTAAAAATGACAATAATGTGTTAGGCACTTCGCATTTTTAGATGCGATGTTTGGAAGAGCAGTCATATAGTAAGCAAGCTTAATTGTCATGAGTCACTTGTAATTGATTCATCTCAATCCATACCCTTGATCATCAACACAACATTCACTGTGCAAAAAAAAAAACCCGAACTTAAAGCATATTAAACTTGAACCACAAGTATGTGTTTTGTTAACGTAACATGAGCTCCCAAATTTCAACTCGTTATGAACAACAAGCATGTATTTGTTATCCATGTTTTATATTTTTTTATTATTTTTTCTAGCATTATCTTATCCATCTTTCAAGTATCTAACACACTATTTCACCCGATGGTGCAAAATCTCATATAATCAAGGTTCTCTTGTTCATGTGTTTTGTCGTTCATATAAATCTCTGGTTAAGACAATAAGTTTCAATGTCTAATGTGAATATTAGAACAATAAATGAAGATATGTTAGACTTTCATATCTAAGGAATATTTATCGTTTTCTTTCAAAGTCTTGTTGCTCGTATATGTATTTTTAATTATCCCTTTTGCACGATTTCATGTATACAATGGCTACACCATGGTTCAATTCTATGGCACTTTTAACTAGCTTGTTCATTTATTAACAAATAGCTTTTCACCTTGAAAAAACCTAACCAAATATTAGTACCTAAAAGGGCTTATTTAGCCAATAAGCCTTTTTTATAAGATTTCATCCACAAATAACAAAATCTTGTAAAACTCAAAAGACTCAATGACAAACATCTTAAACCACAAGGACCATTACACAAGCAACCTCAAACTTCTCACAATTCAAAAAAATCCCCAAACTACCCTTCCAACTTATCCAAACCCCAATCATTCCCTCTTATAAAAACACCCACCCACCACCTTTCCAAAACACACACAAAAAAAGAAAGGAAAAAAAAAACACAAAACCATGTCAAAAGAAGTGAGTGAAACAGGAGAAACAGCAAGAAGGGACTATGTGGACCCACCACCAGCTCCACTCCTTGACATGGGGGAGCTTAAGCTCTGGTCATTTTATAGAGCTTTAATTGCTGAGTTTGTTGCTACACTCTTGTTTCTTTATGTAACTGTTGCAACTGTAATTGGTTACAAGAAGGAGACTGACCCATGTGGTGGTGTTGGTATTCTTGGTATTGCATGGGCCTTTGGTGGCATGATCTTTGTTCTTGTTTACTGCACTGCTGGTATTTCTGGTATGCTAAAACATTTTTCAGTTCTTATGTTTTTAGTTTTGCTTTTTATGTTTAGCTTATGATACATGTTTAGTTTTCAGCTTTGTCAGTTGTCACATGTAACATACTTTTAGTTTTCATTAATCTTGGTCATTTACAGATATGGTCTACTTTAGTTATTCCTAATAATTTGAGATTTTTTAATATGACCATAATACCCCTGAAAGTATGCATACTTGCTATGAGCTAGGCGAAATATTCTAGGGGTAATTATGGTCATTTAGTTAAAAAAAAACTAAAAGGAAGTGTATATTGACATAAAACAATAATGGAAGTACCTTAAAGGGTGTTTGTTTAAGCTTATTTATTGGGCTTATCATCTTATTTGGTTTTGGCTTTTGTTTCATAAGCTTATTTTTTCGGTTTATTGTGAAACTTTCTCATAAGTTTCAAACCAAGCCGGAAGAAATGAGCTTATGATACCGAAGGCAAAACCACATAAACTCGCAAGCCAAAAAATAAGCTAAAATAAACACTCCTAATATGACTTATAAACCCATTAAGGTTTTTGACCCAAGGTAAATTGACCATAATACCCCTGAATCTACACTTGTACTTGCATGTTTTAGACTCACATAAATTTTTTGAATTATCATGGATAGAATTTGCAAAGTTAATTTTTTTTTTAAACCCATGTAAAGAAGTTTAACTACTATAATACCCTTGAAGGAAATCTAATCTTTGTGTGTTTGAACTAGGTGGACACATTAACCCTGCTGTTACATTTGGGTTATTCCTGGCAAGAAAGGTATCTTTAATCAGGGCACTTGGCTACATGGTTGCACAATGTTTGGGTGCAATAAGTGGTGTTGGTTTGGTTAAAGCCTTCATGAAATCCTACTACAACTCATTAGGTGGTGGTGCAAACTCAATAGCACCAGGGTACAACAAGGGTACTGCCCTTGGTGCTGAGATTATTGGTACATTTGTACTTGTGTACACTGTTTTCTCAGCTACTGACCCTAAGAGGAGTGCACGTGACTCTCACGTTCCTGTATGTGTCACTTGTAACTTTTGCTGTTTGATATATGTAGATTGGTTTGTGTGTTGGTTTGTATTGAAAGTTGTGTTTTTGTGTGTGTAGGTTTTGGCTCCATTGCCTATTGGTTTTGCTGTGTTTGTGGTGCATTTGGCTACTATTCCCATTACTGGTACTGGTATCAACCCTGCTAGAAGCTTTGGTGCTGCTGTTATTTACAACAATGAAAAAGTTTGGGATGATCAAGTAAGTTTTTCAACTTGTACAATGTATAATGATAGTATGGTACATTGTCTAGTGTTGTACTACAAAGTAATTATTGTACAATGTACTGATAGTATTATATTGTAGTACATGGTTTGGTTAGAGTATAATAAAACCATGCAATGAAAGTTTAACATTAATTGTTGAGTTATAAATGGGTGGTGTGTTGTTGGTGCAGTGGATTTTCTGGGTTGGACCATTTGTGGGAGCATTGGCAGCAGCTGCATACCATCAGTACATCTTGAGGGCTGCAGCTATCAAGGCCTTGGGTTCATTCAGGAGCAACCCAACAAACTAAGAGCGAGGAGGGCATTTGTGTCTAAATTATTTTCTTCATTTATCAACTTTATTCTATCTATGATTGTGTATCATCTATGAGAGATCGAGAGGTATGTAGAATGGATATTTGGATTAGTTTGCTTTCTTATTAATTTAGGTTTGGTTGTGTATTTATTTGGTCTTGATTAGTAGAAGTGATGGTGGTGTTTGGTTCTACCTTTTTTCGGTGCTTCTCTTTGTGTCCTTGTTAATATGTTGTTTATGTTGTGTTTGTATCTTGCTCTACATTGTCATGGTTGCTATAAAATTGTTCCTTAAAAGTTCAATTGTTTGTCTTGCACGGTTATCCTAATTACCATAGAACTGTTACGAACTTCTCTACAGTTAATCGTTATCCGATAAGGTTTAATTGCATGGCACACGTCGTTAACGCATCTATACCCAGCTGCAAAAATAAACTATCTTCTTGTGCTCCTTTTTGTTGTTTGGACATACTCATTACTATGAAACTAAAAGAATGTATCAACTCATTTGCTATGGTCTTGCTTCAAGAATATTACTCGCATGCATATTGAGTCATTATCAGATAGATATCTATGTCGAGCTTCAAGAATATTGCTTCAGAGAAAAAGTTAAGAGTCTACTGATATCTATGTCGAGCTTAAGTACACCATGTTCACATTTACTCATGTTTAGCGTTATATGCCCAAGTTTTTAGTTTGGTTCATTCTTTAAACATACAGCCCACATTAGAAGGGATGTGATTTGCACACTTTTTGTTTTGATTGGGACACTAAAAAATATGATGACTTAACATTTATAACCTTGTAAGAATCAATATGAGTAAAAGTGATTTAAGTATATAAATGTCATGTTATCATATTTTTGAGTGTCCCAATAAAAAAAAAGTGTGCAAATCACTTCTCAAATTAAAATGTCATCTCCTTTTAAATGCCAAGTGTTATTTTCTAACTTCATGGTTAACTTGGTTTGTCACTCGTTTTCTAGTAGCAATGTACCAACCGGAGTGTTGATTAACAATGGGTCAGTTTACTTGTAATATTTGTAAAATTGCAACATTTGACAGTTTGATGCTGTCAATTTACTTACAATGTTTGCTATGATTCAAGCGATTCCTTTTCTTTTCTTCTTCAATGTGTATATTTAACATTCGAATGATTCCAGCGATGCCTTTTTTTTCTTCAAGTTAGTATAATGTCAAACCCCATGAAGCTAATTAAACAAGACCACAACAATAAAACATGCTATAAAAAGTCCTATAGCATTCACACTATCATACTAAGAGCAAGGGGTGTGGCAACGACTGAGCTCGCCGAATCCGAGGTGGCAAGCCACTCGGCGACGCCGAACCCTCGCCACCACACCGCTTAAGCTCGCCGAAGTGCAAGTCGCCACCTACACGACGAACAAAAACAAAAAAGAAGAGGACAATACTACTTCGTGCTTTTGTGTGTTTTTGGGTTTTCGTGTTCACAAACAAAGAAAGACAATTTTGTTTTTTCTGTTCTTTTTTACTATTTTATAAAAAATAAATTTACATTTAAGTCTTTAAAGTTTGTTTTGTTTGTCATTTTTAAGTTTAAATTTAAAATTTTGTTCATAAAAAATGGATAGTTGGTGTGTTTTTTATTATACTATAAAAGTTAAATTTACAAATTTGTATTTAGTTTTTTATTGTATTTTTATTTGAATGAAATGAGTTTAATTTGTTTGAAAAAATAGAGAAGAAATTAAAATTTAGGGTGGATGGGCCCAAATGGCTAAGTTGTGAGGGAGTTGTTTTAAAGTGTGAGTGTTGAAATGATGTGACGTCAGTGAGACCCAAATGACTAAACTTAGGGTGCGTTTGGTTTGTAAGTGGGTTTGGATTTGAATTTGAATTTGGGAAAGGTTTGAAAGTAAATAAAGAGAGAGAAAATTAATTGTTATTTTAAAAATATATGTATTATATAAATTAATTAATATAAAATAAATATTTTATTAAATAAAATATAGTAGTCAAATCAATAAACAGATTAATTTGTGGATGAAATTTTCTTAATAACTAAAATATATATTTTATTGATTGGTATAGTCAAAAACCCACCTAGTAGGTTGGAATTCAAATTTGGAAATGAAATGCCGCATGATACCAAGAATGATGTTACCAAACAGTTGATTTGGTACATCTTTCATTCTAAACCCCTCTAAACCCACATACCAAACATGCCCTTAGTGTGTCACTACACCTTATACTAAGAGTAATCCGACCAAACCTTGTGACCAAACCAGCCACATCAGCGCCACACATCAGTTTTCTCTCTTTTAGACCAAACAGTGACCAAACACCCGTAATCCGACTTAACAGGTGACCGAGCACTTTTTTTTAAACATTAAAATTAAAAATTCATTAAGATTTAACTAAAGCATTTTTAATAACTCTTTAAAAGTCTTTGTGATTTATTTTTGGCTTATTATTTGTTTAAGTAGTCGACATATAAGATATGTATTGTGCAACACTATTATTAAAGGTGTAAAGGAACAAGCTAATGTGTGTTGGGGTGCAGGTGCGTGGGGGGGGGGGGGGGGGGGGGGGGGGGGGGGGGTAGGGAGGGGGGGGGGGGGGACTTTCAGTGAATCCTCTTCCAATGTATCATTCGAATTCACAGGTACCACACTCAAATAATTTTTTTAAACAACACACAAACAAATCAAAACTTTCACACACATTACCCACACACACACTCTCGGTACACACACAACACACACATACCACACAAGAAAAAGAAAAAAAGGGTTTGGTCACTTCCCATTTCATTTGAAAAGGCCGGGGTGGGTTTGGTCGGTCACAACGGCAAATAATGAGGGGTTTGGTTTGGTAGGGTGGAGACCGACCAAACCGGTCAGTTTACTCTTAGTCTTATGCTTTAAGACTCCATGTAACGATTCGAACGAACTTGTGGTCGGTCGCCACCCAGAACGCGTCCTCTCCCCTTACGGGCTTTCCACTCCAACACGCTCCCCAAAGAAAAAGTGCATATATAGCTCGGGTGTATACTCGACCGATTTGTTTATGTGTGAGTGTGTGTTTTAAATTATTTTTGTGTTTAAGTGAGTATATTTTTTGTGATGATTATCATCGTTTTATTACGGTTATTTAGTCATACAGTTCGTTTTAAAGAGAGAAAGTTGATTTAACGATGAAGGTGCGAGATCGCACCTGCGGTCACGATTACGTGAAGTCTAAGTACTTCGATTAAGAGAAATAATCTAACGACAATGAATTCTAAAATTTAAACACTTATTACTGACTTTTATACAAAAACATGACACACTAGATGGACAGTCGTTTAATGGTTTCATATATTTGTAGGTGTTATAATGTTACACTTATTGCTTTCAGACATCATTAACATTTAACGTATATATACAAAGAGGTTGGTTATCAAAATCTGCAAAAGAATTTAGACAAATGCGAGTGATTTTACCAAGTTCTCAATAAAAATTTGTTTATATTTCGTATAAAACCGGAGGGGTATTTTAGGTATTTAGATGTGCGTGCGATTCAGTCAGAGAAATGGCGTGAGTTCAGGTAATTTAGGCTGCTTGGTATAGTAGCCAACTCACCATTCAATTCAAAAGTCACTTTCAATTTCATTAGGCCGGTCCACAAAAGTCACGCGCCACTTTTGTCTAAAGAGGTGAGTGGCTCACCACCATAAGTGAAAGGTGACTTGGGCCCCATCTTTTTTGTTACCGTTTCATTTATTAAAAAAAAACTTTTTTTTTAAACTCTCATTTTTTACTTATAAATACTCGCTACTTTACCTATTTTTATACACATCTCTCTCAATTTATTTATACACACTTCTCACATTTTACATTTAATCAAAATGAATTCGTATACGTTTATGGGCCTAGATGATGTAGAAGAATGAGAAGAAATTAGTAGCCGCAAGAAGAGTTTTATT
>BQNB010021369.1:10525-64337 GCA_026074375.1 Tanacetum coccineum | reverse complement strand
ATTAACAAATTAAAGACCGAAGCTCCATCGTAGAGTGACCGAGCTTCCTTGTTCGACTCAATAAATTGAGGCTAACATACTTCCTACAAAATAGCTTGAGGCTAGTCCTCTCCATAGCTCTTATTGGAAGATCATTTTGGTCCCCTTTTTCTACCCTTTTTGCTTGCACCGATCGGACCACACAAACCCCACCACCCTTGGATGCCAAAATTTGAAATCAATATATACATGTCCAAGTTCATCCATTTCTCTCATTCATCACCTACTCTCTCTCACTAGAAAAAACACACACAATCTTTCTTTCTCTTCTCTCTTGTTCGAACCAACAAAAACACACACACAAATCCTTACTTTTTAAACTTTGATCAAATCTATTTGAAGATATAGTGTTCGGGTTGATATTCGGGTAGTTTATAAACAACGTTTGGGTTGTTTTAGTCTCTAATCATCCTCTAGTAATCTTTTCTTGTAAGTCATCTCTTGTTTTTCATAAATGAGTTGTACTTTTACATACTTATGATCATTCTGAACAAGGTGTACAAAACAGATCGCTGTGAAAGTCGTTATAAATTTTTCTATAAAACTACAAGTCTCAAGTTTTAAATCTTTTCAAACATAAATAGAAGAACATGAAAAATAGTTGTACTTTTATGTCTAAAAGTTTGTTGTGATCATTTTGATATATATATATTGTTGTTATTACGGCTATATCATTTACTTGAGGTTATCGTATATAGTGATTTTAAGTGTTGTTGATGAAGGGATTAAGTTAGATATTGGTTTTGTTGAAAGCGTGAATTGAAAGTCGATAGGGTTAGGTTTAGAATGGATTTGTTGTGATATTTGCGGTGTTGTCGAAAATCAAACGAATTGACCTTTTTGGAGTCCCTATGGTTCGAACCATATGTGGTTCACACTTAGTGTCCTAAAAATTTATTTGTCACATTTGAAAACTTAATAAAATGTTGTAACGTGATTAAGTTAGTTGTCGGATGTTTTTACGGGTCAATAAAAGGTGTACTTTTTATAAAACAGATATTTTACGAGTCGAGTCAAATAAAAGGGGAAAGTTATTATTTTAAGAAAGTCATGTCGAAATTTCATAAATATTGAAAATGTGTCAAAATATATATATACATTTTATTATCAAACTAATAATAAAATGGAGAAAAACGTTAGGTGTCGGGTCTAGGTCAACATTTGCGGTTATTGAGTCAACTTTGGTGTGTCGGGTCACTAAAAGACGAAAATGCACTAAAAGATGAAATACACTAAAAGACAAAATACACTAAAAGATGAAATACACTAAAAGACGGAATACACTAAAAGACGAAATGTTTTTGAGAGTTGTTAAAGTGTCGAGACTTGTCAAAAACTTATAATTTCAGAAAGTATGTTTTGAAATGATACGCCTTGTCTACTCGTGTTCGGATGACCAGTTTTTGCACTAAGAGTTATTTCGTTGTACATCATCCTTAAACGACAACTATATGCTAGGTTGTCGCTAGGACCGTGTGATTCGTCTTCACTTGATTGATTTCTTTTGATCTACTGCTCGCTTAAGGTGAGTTCATAGCCCCACTTTTACTCATTTTAAATAAATGTTTTATAACTTTGGGGTGAGAAACATAGCTTGTTTTGAAAACCAGACACAAGTACTTTACGTGATACTTTTCCTGTTTACGTGTTGCCTAAGTAGCTTAGACCACTATTTGCCCGTAATATCTTGAACCGTTAATTACCTTTAACCGACTGGCTGGTTAAGTAAGCGCGAGTAAGTAAATAGATCTATTGGGACTAATAATCCCCATCCGGGTTTGGTAATTCTTACTGGCCGGGTACGACTGATGTACAGGCCAACGGATGTATTTCATGTCAAAACTAGTTTGGGTGATCTTTGGCCGGACACCTACCAGGGCAACTTTATATGGCAATGTACATGCTACTTACCTATTAGCGTGGGGTTCATGAGCTTAGTGCAACGTAAACACCCTTTTCGTGCGAAGTTGTATATGTTATAACTATAGCATGCGTTGAAATCTTGTGGTCCACTATATTTTCGTTTGTATTAAACCTATGAATTCACTCAACAATTTTGTTGACGTTTTAAGCATGTTTTTCTCATGTGCTTAGCTGGATTTATCATGACGTGCTACTTGAAGTCTTTGTGCTATGTGACTTAAACCACTTTCAAGACTATTATATTATTACTCGTTGTCTTTTATCAAAAACTTTAAAAATCGCTTCCGCTAACTTTAATCAATGCTTCCGCTATGTTATCAACATTTGTAATGATTGTAAAACTTTATTATCTTTAACTTATGCAACGGGTGATGATTTTTCTAAAACGTACCCCCCTTAGAGGTCGTTTTCTATGCTTTGTACTTGAGATATGCAGTACGTCACGTCTCCGGACATGTATTCCGTCCAGGCCCCATTTGGGGGTGTGACAACAAACTCCAACAAAGATCTGTTAAGTGCATCTTTATAGGTTACCCACATGAAAAATGGGTTACTACTTCTACTTCCCACCTAAAAACAAAATTATTGATGCGAGATATGTTGAGTTCTTAGAGAAGAATCTAATCTCTCAAGAAGCTAGTGGGAGGGCGGTAGAACTTGAAGAAATTCAAGATGAAGATACATCACCTTCTAAAAACACTAGCAAAATTCTTGTTGAGGTTGAAGGTTTCAAACCACCTCAAGAGGAAATAGCTCATGTTTGTAGGTCTGTAAGGACACATCATGCTCCTGGATGCTTATGTTTAAATATAAAGGTAGATGAGCATAGTTTAGGGGATCTTAATGAACCCACTAACTATGAAGCTGCATTATTAGATCCATAATCTAATAAGTGGCTAGATGCTATGAATGCGGAGGTGCAATCCATGAAAGATAATCAAGTCTGATGCTTGGTTTATCTTCCTCCTAATAGTAAGACCGTTGGGAGTAAATGTCTTTTCAAGAAAAAGACTAGCATAGATGGCAATGTACACCCTATAAAGCCCGTCTTGTAGCAAAGGGTTATACTCGAAACTACTAGATTATTTATGAAGAAATGTTCTCACTTGTTGCTGACATTAGAGCTATTAGGATTTTTATAGCCATAGTAGCGTTCTATGACTATGAGATATGGCAAACGGATGTCAAAACTACCTTATTAAATGGTTATCTCAATAAAGATATTTATATGGTGTAACCTGAAGGCTTTATTGATCCTAAATATCCTAGAAAAGTATGCAAGATTCAAAGATCCATTTATGGTCTTAAGCAAGCATCAAGAAGCTGGAATAAAATATTTGATGAGGAAATCAAAATTTTTGGTTTCGCTTAAAATCTTGATAAGCCATGTGTATATCAAAAGGCTAGTGGGAGTAATGTTACATTCCTTATCTTATATGTTGATGACACAATCATCATGGGAAATCACATTCCAATGTTACAAAGTGGAAAGTCATATCTTGGAAAGTGTTTTACCATGAAAGATTTGGGGGAAGCGGCATTTATTCTTGAAATCAAGATCTACCGAGATAGACCTAAGCGATTAATTGGACTAAGTCAAAGTACTTAAATGGATAAATTCTTGAAAAGATTTAAGATGGATAATTCTAAATGTGGCAATATCCTATGCAAGAAAGACTTGACTTAAATAAAACACAAGGTGCTTCAGGACCTGAAGAGGTGAAGCATATGCAAAATGTACCTTATGCTTCGGCTATAGGATCCATTATGTATGTGGTTAGATATATTAGACCCGATGTTGCATTCGCCAAAACATAACAAGCCATTTTCAACAAAATCCAGGTAAACCACATTGGACTGCTATGAAAAATATTCTTAAGTATTTAAGAAATACTAAATATATGTTCTTGATTTATAGTGGAAATCTTGAAGCTGAACTTAGAGTCACTTGCTATTTCGATGTTGGATTTTAGGCCGATAGAGATGACATAAAATCTCAGACAGGATACATCTTCATTTTGAATGGAGGCGCGGTAGACTAGAAAAGCTCCAAGGAAAGTACTACTACAATCTTCGCTATAAAAGCTGAATACATAGCTGCTTCAGAAGCTGTTTGGATTAGGAAGTTTATTTAAGGGATTGGTATTGTCCCAACAATAAACGAACCGATAAGATGTTATGTGACAATTCAGCCGCACTTCTTGTCGCCAATAAATCGGGGGTTTAAAAAAGCCAGACACTACCATAGAAGATACCATTATGTTCGTGAGTGCATCGAATTGGGTGAAATTAATCTTCTTAAAGTTCACACATATGACTCTAGCAGATCCTTTTACGAAGGATTTACCTAAAGGAAAGCTTACTCAACATGCTAGGAGCATAGGACTTCATTTAGCTAGTAGTTTCATGTAAATATGTGTTTGGTATTTGGATAAGGGATGTTGACACAATTTTATTTAATGATAACGATACTTGGTATGTTGCTATATTTAATATATATTGTGTCCTATATTTGCATGTTTAATCCGTGAATAATATTTATTATTCTAAATTAGTCCATTTTTGATCAACAATATAAGAATATTGTTGAACTAAGATAAATCTGAGCGACTGGTGATATTTTTAGATATTAAAGGAAGTGTCCGCCAAACTCAATTGATATTCATATGATGCATATCGGATTTACCCAACTAACAAGATTATCACTTTATGGATCATCGTCATTAAGTAAATATTGTAAGTGATTTCATTTACTAAATCTGTTGGGAAATATATTGTAAAAGACTTAATACTGGTAGTATAACAGTTAAGTCTGGTAGTATTAGTTAGTTCTGGCAGTACTAAGTTAAGTCTGGCAGTACTAAGTTAAGTCTGGCAGTACTATAGTTAGTACTGGTAGAGTGGCAGTACTATAGTTAGTACTGGTCGTATGTAGTTAAGTCTGTTTATGTAACAGAATAGAGGTAATAGTTATCTTAGAGATATTTTAGGAGATATCTTAGGAAAGGATATGCATTATCCTTTCACACGTTTTGTAAAGCCTTCTAGGGTTTCCTTGGTGTATAAAAGGAACCCTACGGCATAGAGTTTCATATATCATATAGAAGCATTGAAGCTTAATAGAAATCAATAGCAAAATTAGTATTATTGTTCTTCTTAATTCTTGTGTTAAGATTCCGCATTAACACTTGATATTCATAGTCAGTGTCTCTCACATAGTTGATTTGGATTTATTCAAGTTAGCTATTGTCTTACAAAGTCTATATAGATCCAAGACCAAGGACCTACAAAATCCTTTGACTTGAGATGCAAGTAGGTCTTGCATGAGTGGATAATCCTTTTTGTTATAGTTTAAGTTATCCTGAACAAAGTAGCTAATAACGACTATTTTCAGAAGTGATTATGAAGTATATGACTTGACACTTGTAGTAAATAAAGAATTTGTTCCTTCAATTGTTGAAGAATGATGCCATTGGGTCCCTAGTAGGATTAATCAAATGTATGTGTGGCCGCACCCAAAAGCTCATGAAGAAGTGTCCTCAATGATTTTTAAATTCTAGATTAATTAGGTATATGAGAAATAGAATTGTTAAATAATTGAATGACTTTGATCCATATCTAGTTTTAACACGGTATCTGAAGCAAAAAGGATAGTAAATGCATAAATCATTTAACTGTGACTTTATGAAACCACACTCGAGTATTCCTGGGAGAATTGACGTATTTCTAGACGCTTACCAATGTTATTATATTATCTGATACATGTGCAAGTGGGAGCTGTTGGAATGTGTACATGCAAAATAATATATGTCCGGGAATTTTACTCAAACCTATGGGGACGTACGCGTATATACGTAAAACAATAATATTAATATATTAAAGTAATACATTAATTAGTGATTAGTAAACAAGCGTTAAATAATTATATATTTAACAGAAATTACTAACGGTAGCTAAATGTTAACCATAAGGACCTTTATGCAATAACGGGGAAAAGGAAAGTGATGAAATTCTTTCCCTTTTATTGTAGCCAATCGAAACCCAATCTTAAAGGGTTTAGGATTGGCTAACTTGAAAGCCAAGTTATTATGGCTATAAGGAGGCTTAGGGATTCATTAGTCGGTGATATTTGGAAAAATAAATCCCTAAATCTCTCCTATTTTCTCTCCCTTTTGTTCGACCAAATATTAGAACCCAAAAGGGTTTCGGTTCTTGGTTCGATCGATCGGCCAAACACCATAAGGTGTTTCATGTGTTGATTGTTCAAGATTTAAAGGGTTCGTTTGTTATATCACTACTAGTACTAGCATACTTTATTGTTTTATAAGAACGTATTATGTGTATCGAAGTAGAGAAATATTGGTTTAGATTTTTGGTGGTTTTTTGCGTGGTTATTTATACACACGCGTATATTCAAGACTTGTGTTCGTTAGATTTATTGCTAAAAGGTACACATATCTTGATCCTTTGTTAATTACTTTAGTTTATACGTGATTTATGTCTTCCGTTGCGTACTCGTGTTATTAAGGGTTAATATATTATAAAATCCAACACCATTACCATTACCATCACCACTCCTTTAAGTAGACCTCCTTCCCGTTGGCTTCTTCTCCATTGTCGACCTCCTTCCCTACTGCTGACCTCCTTCCCCACCGACTCCTTTATTTTTTTCTCTTCGTTTTCATATTTATCTAATAAAATCTTCAATTCTCTTTAAGATGGAATCATCATGGGTGTGAATAAGATCTTGAAGGAGATGATTACCAACTAATTTTTTTTAGAAAAATGTTTAGATGAAAATACAAGAGAATAACTTGTTTACACTTTTGTTTTTAGTTGAATGTTGATTATCTCATATATTTAGGTATGATTTTGTTGATTACTTATTATTTTAATGGGTTAACTTTCTATAAGATTACCATATTCAATTAGGGGATTTCACAAACTTATGTTTTGCATACAAATTAGGGGGGTTTTTAGATCGTCAAATACACAAATAAATTTAGTGGAAATTAGACATAATAACTCATTCAATAAAGTTGATTACCATTGAAGTATAGTCTCCTCCTTGTAAACAATATTTCATGGACTTATTATGTCAATTATTAAATTTCGGATTTGGATTTGAGATAGCTTTGGGCTCAAGTGTCAAGAACTAAATAGATGAAGGGCTGTTTGTGCCATTTGTTGTATCTCCCAATTCTGGTCAATCTTTTATAAAAGGAGCCTTGACCTTTTCTTTTGGGATTGTCTCTCTCTCTCTCTCTCTCTCTCTCGATTCTCTTGTGATTATAATTCTCTCTCTCTCAAAATTTGTAACCCTATAAGATCATCTTGATCTTTGGTTTGATTCTGATCATTGTAATAGAACAATAATCACTTTAGATAATTGATCCACGCTTGATTAGTAGTGGTGGATAATTGGTTTGGTTGTTTGTTCTGATTGAGATCAGTTTTTTATATTCAAATTAAGATTTGAGTTTATACTTTATAATCTGAATCATATTTTTTACATGGTATCAGAGCCGGGTTGCTCTGAAATTGTTTTAAAAAAAATTAGGGTTTTTTAAAATTATTAGTTCTTTCTTCAATTAAATCGATTGTGTGTTAGATCTGTGGTTTAATTTCAAAAATCAATTAGTTTTTTTATTAAAACCCTAAATTTGAGAAATTAGGGTTTCGTGATTTTTTAAGAATCTATGAATCTCTGGTTGATTATTGGTGATTGAGGGTGATTAGTTCTTGAATCTTGAAGTTCTGGGTTATTCGATTCTAATTTTAAGAAATTAGGGTTCTGAGGATCTTGGATTCTGGTTGTAGGTTGTTGCTGATTAATCTGCCAGCTCTCTTGACTAAGTGAATCAAGAGAATAGTTGGTTTAGGTTTGAATTGATTTCTGCTACTTATTCTTCAAAGCTCTGTAAGACCTCTTTTACTCTCATCTTTAGTTGTAAATTTATGTCTGTTAGCCCTTGATCTGCCACCTTGAGTGGTGTAAAAGCATGTAAACTCTACATTTAATACTAGTAGTTCTAATGTTAATACTGTAAGATCTAGACAACCAATACCTACCAAGACCTCAAACAGTTTTAGTCCTAAAAGACCACAGGTGAATCTATTTAATCAAAGAAGGCATTTTTCAAAATCATATTCATCTGTAAGAAGACCCTTTGCAAAAATTACAGCAAAAATGTCCCATTCTCATGCTATAAAGGAAAATTAGGGATCTGCTGTTAAGACCTCAGCAGGTTATAATTGGAGGAACTCTAAACCACACTCTAATTGTGACAGTGGACCAACTTTTTTTAGACTATGAATGTACGTCCATAAAGGCAGACCCAAGCCTGTAAAGGCCTGGGTCCCTAAAAGAAACGAATATCTCTTTTTCATGTGCAGGATCATCCACTAAAGAACATGGTAGATAGAGGTATATTTGATAGTGGATGCTCAGGGCACATGACAGTTAACAAGGATCAACTAGAGGATTTTGAAGAATTCAATGGGGATGGTTCCTTTGGAGGTAGCAAAAGGCATACATATCTGTAAAGAAAAAGTAAGATTGGTAATTTAGATTTTTGATAGGTGTCTTTTGTAAAAGAATTTGGGCAGTTTAACCTTTTCTCATATCACATATATGTGATAACGCAGCACATGTCTTTTTACTGAAACTGAATGGTTTCTTTTTGGGGGTTTGGGTCTTTGACTTTAAGATGCTGATGAAATCAGATCACTTCTAAAGGTCCTAGACCATCACAATATGTACAGTTTGATATAAAAGGAAACCTACTCTGCAATGGTTTTTGCCTGTTTGATTGTCTAAAGACACATCTGATGAATCTAAATTGTGCACAGAAGTTAGGTCATATCAATTTTAAAAACCTTAATACAAACTTGTGAGGGAACCTTGTAGAGGTCTTACCTTCCGAGGTTTTTAAAAAATGACCATACTTGTTTTGCCTGCCATAAGGTAAACAAACACAAGGCCCTCCTGCAAGGCCATATTGAAAGATTAATCACTGAGCCATTACACACCTGGCATATGGATTCTTTTTGGTCCTATTATGTAAAATGCATTTGTCATGCAAGTTATTGCCTTGTCTATTACTGATGATTGTACCAGATTTAGTTGGGTATTCTTTTTGGCCTCTAAGGATGAACTAGTGGCATTCTGCAGAACTTCATTGCAGATTGAACCAGCTTAGTCATAGAGTTTAAAATATTGATCAGTTAATGGCACTGAATTTTAGATTATAGATATGCTTGAATTTTGTGGAAAAATTAGGGAATTATAATCAAGAGTATAGCAATGCCAGAACTCCACAACAGAATGGAGTTACTGAAAGAATGAACAGGACCCTAATTGAGGCTGCTAGAACTATGCTAGCAGACTCACTCTTACCAACTACTTTTTGGGCAGAAGCAGTTAGTACTGCTTGCTATATATTTAATAGAGTAAGAGTGACTAAACCTCAAAACAAAACTCCTTATGAGCTTTTGTTTGGCCACAAACCAATTATCAGCTACATAAGACTTTTTGGGTGTTATGTTACAATTTTAGATACTCTTAGTGTGCTTGGCAAATTTGATAGAAAATATGATGAGGGATTTTTAGTTGGTTACTCACTAAATAGCAAAGCCTATATGGTTTATAATTTAGTAACCAAAAGAGTAGAAGTAAATCTGCATGTCAATTTTCTTGAAGATAAACCTAATGTCAAAGGAGTAGGGTATAGATGGATGTTTGATATTGACTATCTTACTGATTCTATGAACTATATTCCTGTATCTTTGGAAAATCAAGCTAACCCACATGGTGCTTCAAAAGTAACTAACAATGCAGGTACTTCACAAACTCCATATTCTAATGCTTCCGAGGAAAAAGATGAGGATGTAGAGCTTATTGTTGTGCCTTCAGCTGTAAAGAATACTGAAGAAAAAGTTGAATCAAGGACATCTTCCTCAAATTTAAAGAAAGAGGTAATCTTGACAGAACCTCAACAAGAGAAGAAGGCTTCTTCTACTGACACTTCAGAAGATAATCCTAAGATTCTAGCTTTTAGAAAAGATTTGGAAGAAATTTCTCTAAAGCATTTAGGGACAGTATCTAAAAACAACTCTACCAGTACTCCTTCAGTTAATACTGGTAGTGAGTCAGTTAATACTGGTAGGTGTAATCCTGATGATTCACCTATGCCAGAGCTCGAAATCTTTCACAAGTCTGAGACAGGAATTTTTGATGAGGCATCTTATGATGAAGAGGGTGTGATAACGGACTTCAACAGCTTACCAACAGAAATCGAAGTCAGTCATACTCCTACTCTTAGGATTCACAATATACACCCGAAAAGTCAAATCCTTGGTGATCCTAAGTCAGCTGTGCAAACTAGAAGCAAAGTGCAGCAAATATCAGGAGCTCATGCACTTTTTAGCTATATTCAAAAGCAGCAAAGAAACAATCACAAAGATCAACAACATTGTTTATTTGCCTATTTTCTATCTCAAGAAGAACCTACAAATATTTTTGAAGCTCTACAAGATGACAGTTGGGTTCAAGCCATGCAAAAGGAGTTGTTACAGTTTAAGCTGCAACAGGTATGGGTTCTTGTAGAACTACTTCACAGAATGAAAGTAATTGGTACAAAATGGGTTTACAGAAATAAAAGAGATGAAAGAGGAGTGGTTGTCAGAAATAAGGCAAGATTAGTGGCCCAAGGGTACACGCAGGAAGAAGGTATTAATTATGATGAAGTTTTTGCTCCTATGGCAAGAATAGAAGCTATCAATTATTTTTAACCTTTGTTTCATTTATGGGGTTCATAGTCTACCAAATGGATGTAAAAAGTGCCTTTTTGTATGGCACTATAGATGAAGAGATTTATGTCTCACAACCTCCTGGCTTTGTTGATCCTGATCACCCTAAGAAGGTTTATAAGGTGGTCAAAGCTTTGTATGGACTGCATCAAGCTCCTAGAGCTTGGTATGCTACTCTATCAACATTCCTAGAGAAGCATGGATACAAAAGGGGTACGATTGACAAGACTTTATTTATTAAATGGGACAAGAAGGATATCATGCTGGTTCAAGTGTATGTTGATGATATCATTTTTGGATCTACCAAAAAGTCTTGGTGTGATGAGTTTGAAGCCTTGATGAAAAGCAGATTTCAGATGAGTTCTATGGGTGAACTCACATTTTTCTTAGGATTACAAGTCAAACAGAACAAGGCAGGAATCTTCATATCTCAGGACAAGTATGTAGCTGAGATACTCAAGAAATTTGATCTTGTAAATGTGAAAACTGCAATAACCCCCATGGAGACCAAAGTGGCATTGACAAAAGATAAGGAAGTTGTTGATGTGGATGTACACTTATACAGATCCATGATAGGTTCTCTCATGTATTTAACTGCCTCTAGGCCTGATATAATGTATGCAGTATGTGTTTGTTCTCGTTTTCAGGTCACTCCCAAGACTTCACATCTCAATGCTATGAAGAGAATCTTTAAGTACCTTAAGGGCAAACCACATTTGGGCTTATGGCATCCTAGAGAATCACCTTTTGACATGGAAGCATTCTCTGACAGTGATTATAGTGGGTCCAACCTTGACAGAAAATCCACAACAGGTGGTTGTCAATTTCTTGGACAAAGACTTATCTCATGGCAATGCAAGAAACAGACCATAGTGGCTACTTCTACAACTGAAGCTGAATATGTAGCTGCTGCAAATTGCTGTGGACAAGTATTGTGGGTTCAAAATCAACTACTGGACTATGGTTTCAATTTCATGAATACCAAAATCCACATTAATAATGAAAGCACAATCTGCATTGTGAAGAACCCAGTGTATCATTCCAAGATAAAGCACATCGAGATACGCCACTATTTTATAAGAGATTGTTATGAGAAGAAGCTCATTAGTGTGGAGAAAATTCACACAGACTTAAATGTAGCTGACCTATTGACTAAACCTTTTGATGGACCACGGTTTAATTACTTAGTGGTTAGTATTGGGATGATAAACACATAGCTACATTTAAGGGGAGGCTCAATTGTAAAGTATGTATACTTCTGGTAGTCAGTTTAACTAAAATCTGGCTTAAGTAGTATTAATACTGGTAGTTAATAGTATTAATTCTGGTAGTTAGTAGTATTAATTCGGGTAGTTAGTTTAAGTTAATTTTGTCTATACAAACTATTACAACATGTTTTTCTTTGTTTTAGTATAATTCTTGCAGGAATAGCATGGATTTGCAGATGTAAGGCAGGTGTGATAAGGTCTTAATTCAGTAACTACTTAATTCTAGTTAAAAAAGAGTTAATTCGGGTTGTATAATAATTAATCCTGGTTGACCATAGTTAAGTCTGGTAGTGTAAGTTTTAGTACTGGTAGGTTATTGTTAGTGCTGGTTGCGGGAAAATTGACTTTCTCTGCTTAAACACTGTTTAAATGTTACCGTTACAGAGTTTTACGGCGCTATTGTCGTTAAACATAGAAGCTATATATAGATAATGTTTGATTTCTCTTTCATACTTATCTGTTTATTGCTATCTCCTTTTCGCAAAGTAAAAATCTTCTTTATTTTTATAAAGAATATAGTCAATTGTCTTGCTACCAGCATCTACAACCTCACTCGTACCTAAACCCAGTAAACTCTCAGTTCAAATCACTACCTTGTATTACTACTTTCGATTCATGGCTTAATTAAAATACTGTGACAAGCACAATCAAGTGGGATTCTTGCGCAAGCCTGATGAAAGTACAGGGTTTGCAGAGATAGTAGATTTTCTAAGAGGTTCCAACCTCAGGTATGATTTAACTACTAATCCTACTATCTATTATTCCCAAGTCAACCAGTTTTGGCAGACTGCTACTGCCAACACTCTTGCTGATGGGACTCTAGAATTACAGGCAACTATTGATACCATTGTATATACAATCACTGAGGCATCTATTAGACATAAGCTTCAATTAGCAGATGCTTCAGGGATTACAATGTTGCCAAATAATGAGATTTTTGAGGGGATGGGGCATATGGGGTATCCTACAGACGGATCTTTTACCTTTTGGAAAAGCTTTTTCACACCCCAATGAAGATTTTTAGTCCACCATATTTTGCATTGTATAAGCTCTAAAAGTGGTGGATGGGATCAATTTGGTAGCAATATTGCTACTGCTTTGATTTGTCTTTCCACTGGCAGAGTTTATAATTTTTCAAAACTAATTTTTGATGGCATGGTGGCAAACTTAAAAAGCAAAACAAAGTTTTTGATGTATCCTCGTTTTCTGCAACTGATTTTGGAAATTCAAACGGAAAACAAACACCCTTATCTGGCTGTGACCCTGACCAAAAAGATTTTTGGGAATATGAAAAGGGGTTTTAGAGGGGCACCAAGACCTTTGTTGCCTGCTATGCTGCTTGTTGCTACTACTAATCCAAATGCAGGTCAAGAACATCCTGATGTGGCTCAATCTCAACCATCATCATCCATAATTCTAGTACCATCTACATCTTTACCACCAGAGGATGAACTTGAGAAGGTACTTTGGGAATATTTAAAGAATATGTTTGAGGAACCCCTTAGTACAGATCCTATTTGGAGTTTATTAGGTCAACAAAGGATCGTAAGTTGGAGATATTATACTACCTGCAGAGTACATTGCTTAAACTTAGAGTCATCAGATATTTATATGTCGACTGAGAGAAAATATCCTTAACTGCTGAGGTATGTAAAGCTATGCTAGATAAAAAGCTTCAAGGAAGAAAACCAGATGAGGATTGCTACAAGCTTCAAGACATTGGATACGCCGTATCGAACCGACTCCAGACCCTATAAATAGAAAACTCAAAAACGAGTTTTAAGTGTGCTAAATACACAACAAATGGTTATCAGTCCACCATGTCTAACAAACATAAGGACTGGCTAGTCCAGGAGCAAACGGACTCTTGGTTAAAGACTTCTCAAATCCGTTAATGGTGAAATTTGGCAAAAATAGTAAGGTTATCACTCACCATATATGGTTAGTAAGAGTTGGCTAGCCACAAGTTTATGGTTTGTGTAAAGATCTGTGGAAAAACCATAACTAGTCCATGAGATTATGGCTTATGGTAAAGACAAATTGCAAATCCATATTAGATGGTTGACACTTTACCAAAAAGTGGATGGTACATCAACTCACCAAGTTTCATGTACAAAGAGTTGACATGGTCATTAATCCACCATAGAATTTACCTTTTCTAGATGCCAAAGGATTGACTAGCCCTGAGCAAATGGCTACAGGTAAAGGCATATCCAATCTATTTATGGCTATAATGGTTTGCCAAAAACCATATGGTATTCAACTCACCAATGTTTCATGTACTGAGAGTTGAAATAGTTTTCAGTCAACCATGGACATGCACCTTTCTGGTGGCCAAAGGACTAACTACTCCAGAGTAAATGGCTAATTGGTAAAGAGACATCAAATCCATTTAAGTTTCATGATTCACTCTCATGGAGTTAAAACACTGGAAGTGATGAGAATAGTCTGAAACTATATGATTTAACTGCTGATATGAAGGGTTGCTAAAAAGTTTTTGAAGAATTGTGGCAGCAAAGATCAAAAAGAGATAATTTGAAGAATTGTAGCTCAAGAATAATTTGAAGAGTTTTATTTACAACATCCTCAGGAAGCTCAAATGGAAGACACTTGAAGAAACTTAAAGTTCACAAGTGAAGATCAAGTTAGGGGAGGATTGTTGGGAAAAATATTGTAAAAGAATTAATAATGGTAGTATAACAGTTAAGTCTGGTAGTATTAGTTAGTTCTGGCAGTACTAAGTTAAGTTTGGCAGTACTAAGTTAAGTCTGGCAGTACTATAGTTAGTACTGGTAGAGTGGCAGTACTATAGTTAGTACTGGTCGTATGTAGTTAAGTCTGTTTATGTAACAGAATAGAGGTAATAGTTATCTTAGAGATATTTTAGGAGATATCTTAGGAAAGGATATTATTATCCTTTCATACGTTTTGTAAAGGCTTCTAGGGTTTCCTTGGTGTATAAAAGGAACCCTACGGCATAGAGTAATATATATATCAAATAGAAGCATTGAAGCTTAATAGAAATCAATAGCAAAATTAGTATTATTGTTCTTCTTAATTCTTGTGTTAAGATTCCTCATTAACACTTGATATTCATAGTCAGTGTCTCTCACATAGTTGATTTGGATTTATTCAAGTTAGCTATTGTCTTATAAAGGCTATATAGATCCAAGACCGAGGACCTACACAATTGAATAAGAACGTACTCGTTGATACCAAGGTCACCTTATGACTCAACTAAGCTCACTAAACTAAATGCAAAGACAGGTCAATATTTGTGATCTTATGATTCTAGATATATAAATTGCAATATGGAGAGCTATCCCGAACACTTAGCCTACGCCCAAACAACATCGAAGTTGCATGGCATAAAATATGTAGGACTAGACCCAGTTGAATGATAGGTTACATACTTAGGCACGTAAACGAATATAAATTGATAAACATAAGCAACAATCAATGATAAATTAAGCAATCAAGATAAACAAACCAAACATTAGATCTTTATAAACATGGCTAATACCTAAGGGTATCAGCGAAGTCATTTTAAAAATATATCAGGTTTGATATATGAACGATTAAAATTAAAGAAACCTTAATCGAACAGTATTGGTTGCACGAAGATTACAAGAGTTTTCTATGATCTGAGGCTCTTTTCTGACTTCTATGCACTTTATTCGTCTCCTGGTCAATTTGGTGGTTTAGGGATTCATTGTATACTTAAAATGTGTTTTGGGTCGTTATATATAGTGGTCTGGAAGTTCGGTTCTTTCGGCGTATGAGAACCTCAATCGACATATTGATGACTTGGCAGGGCTCCAGAATAAAATATTCTAGATTTTCTTGAGCTGATATGGATACGACGTATCAGACCTCTTGGATACGGCATATTGAACCTCCTCGATATGGCGTATTGGACTTATTGGGTATGGCGTATTGGGGCTACTCGGTACGGTGTTTGTACCTTTATTGGGTACGAACGTACTCGCGCTTCTGGGGTATGGGAGATTGGCTGAAAAGTGTGGTTTCTTAATATTTGACCAAAGTATAATATACGACGTATATACTGATGTGGATACGGTGTATTCTTCAAAGTCAGGCAATGGTCTTTTGATTCGTCAAAGTCTTGGATACGTCGTATAGGTCTAGAATAATAGGGCATATTTGCTGTCAGATAAGTAGACTTTCTCGAACTCTTATTTCTGCTCCAAAATGCGTTGCTTTTAGTTTATTCTTCACCAGTACTCCTATAATTACTGCAATTATCAAATACAAATGATTAAGTAACAATTCTTAGCAATAATTATACTAAATGGGTTATTTACATAGGATAAATGATGATATAAAATAGACATTATTTGATGTCATCACTGATCATAAGAGTTTACAACACATTCTTAATCATAAAGATTTGAACATGAGGCAACATCGTTGGTTAGAGTTGCTTAGTGATTACGATTGTGAGATTTGTTATCACCCGGGAAAAGCAAATGTTGTTGCTGATGCTTTGAGCAGGAAAGAGCGAATAAATCCATTAAGAGTTCTTTTTTTTTTTTTTTTTTTTTTTTTTTTTTTTTTCTTATTTTTTTATTTTTATATATATTTCTTTTTTTGTTTTTTTTTTTTTTTTTTTGTTTTTTTTTTTTTTTCTTTTTTTTTTTTTTTTTTTTTTTTTTTTTTTTTTTATTTTTATTTTTTTTTTTTTCTTTCTTTTTTATTTTTGTATTTTTTATTTTATTATTTTTTTTTTTTTTTTAATTTTTTCATTTTTTTTTTTTTTTTCCGTTTTTTTTTTTTTTTTTTTTTGGTAAGCTTAGGATGACTATTGGTTTGACTTCCTAAGCAAATCTTGAATGCTCAGACTGAAGCACGGAAACCAGAGAACATCAAGAATGAAGATGTTGGAGGTATGTTGATTGAAAATTCTAAGGATCCAGAGAAACTTAGAACAGAAAAGTTGGAACCCCGTGCGGATGAAACTCTATGTTTAAATAGCAGGAGTTGGTTACCATGTTATGGCGACTTGAGGACTGTGATTATGCACGAGTCCCACAAGTCAAAATATTATATCCATCCGGTTCTGACAAGATGTATCAAGACATGAAGAAGCTATATTGGTGGCCTAATATGAAGGCCGACATCACCACCTATGTTAGCAAATGTTTGACTTGTGCTAAGGTCAAGGCCGAACACCAAAGGCCATCAGGATTGTTGGTACAACCCAAGATACCTCAATGGAGTGGGATCATATCCGAAGCTTCTATGGTCGTACAGGTTACGAACCATTTGGGTAGATGTCGACCGATCACAAAGTCGCTTGGCACTCTTTGTACAATGAGGGAAAAATGTTCCATGGAGAAACTGGCAAGAATGTACCTAAAGGAAGTTGTCACGAGGTATGGAATCCCTGTCTTAATCATTTATGATCTCGACTCGAGGTTCGCATCGAATTTTTGGAGGTCACTTCAGAAGGCTTTGGGCACTAGCTTGGATATGAGTACTTCATATCATCAGTAAACTGATGGGCAAAGCGAGAGGACTATTCAAACTCTCAAGGATATGTTGCGTGCCTGTGTGATTAACTTTGGAAAGGGTTAGGTTAACCATTTGCCATTAGTCGAGTTTTCATATAACAATTAGCCTAAGAGCACACTGGGCACGCTTTTTGGTGACTTAGATCTTCTTTAAATACACAATAACACAACACAGCTGACTAATAAAGATAGAAGTGCGGTCTAGCAAATATAAGAAAAAATGTTTTAACATGATTATTCTAATTGAATGTTGATTTGTTTATTTAGTGCAATGAATACTTATCTCGAGGCGGCATATCATTCTTAAGACTTAGGCGTTACTTCTTCCTAAGACCTAGACACGTAGAATTCTGTCACAATTAAACGCATCCGCATAAAGCATCCTATTTGATGATTATAATCTATCTTAGGATTAAATCAATGGTATCTTGGTTAAACCCTAGCTATAGAGACTTCTAACCACTTATTGCTTAATGGTATTTATATATTGTGTCATTGGCCAAGTTCTTTACAGTTGATTAAGAGTATCTGTTGATCCAAGGGTCACCTTGCGTCCAACTAAGCCTCACTAAATCTAAAGGTGAAGATAGGTTATTATTTATGATCCTATTGGTCTAGATATATAAATCACTATATGGAGAGCCATCCTGGCATCTAGCTAACTTGGTTTGTATCACTAGATCCAGTTGAATGATAGGTCGCATACAAAAGCCGTAAGGAACTGTATAAATTGATAATACATAACAAGCATCAACAATAAATTAAGCATTCAGATAAATTTAAAACACAAACATTCAAATATCATAATAAATGGCTAATAGCAAGGGTATTAGCCACAAAATCATAATCAATACAATAGTAAATAATCAAACAATGTAACTAACCGAGTTAAACGAATGATACCAAAAATCGAACGATTACTAGAGTATAGGAGATTACAAGTGTTTCCTATGGAATTAGTAGCTTTGCTTGACCTCTTCTGCTCTTCTTGTCTTCTGAAAATTGACTTTTGTGGTTAAGGTATCGAAAATATGATCAGCACCCCTTTAAATAGAAAACCTAAAAATAGGTTTTTAGTGTGCTTGATCATATTTTCGATACCTTAACACAAAAGGTCAATTTACAGAAGACTAAGTAGAGCAGAAAGAAGTGTCAAGCAAAGCTACTCATTCCATAGGAAACACTTTGTAATCTCCTATACTTTAGTAATCGTTCGCTTTTTGGTATCATTCGTTTAACTCAGTTAGTTTACCTTGGTTGGATTATTACTCTTGTATTGATTATGATGTTTGAGGGCTAATACCTTGGTATAGCATTTTCTTTGATGATTTGAATGTTTGGTTTATTTATCTTGAATGCTTAATTTATTGTTGATTGCTTGTTTATGTTTATCAATTTATACATGCTTACGTGCTTTTGTATGCGACCTATCATTCAACTGGATCTAGTGATACAAACCAAGTTAGCTAGATGCCAGGATGGCTCTCCATATAGTGATTTATATATCTAGACCAATAGGATCATAAATAATAACCTATCTTCACCTTTAGGATTAGTGGAGCTTGTTGGTTTGGACCGGCAGGTACCTTGGGATCAACGAGTAGTTCTTATTAACATGGTAAAGACTTGGCCAATGGACTACTAGTATATAAATTACCATTAAGCAATAAGTGGGTAGAGTCTCTATGAGCTAGGGTTTAACAAGATTACCATTGATTTAATCCTTAAGATAGATTATAATCATCAAATAGGATGCTTTATGCGTATGCGTTTAATTGTGACAGAATTCTACGTGTCTAGGTCTTAGGAAGAAGTAACGCCTAAGTTTAGAATTGATCTGCCGCTCGAGCTAAGTATTCATTTGCCACTAAATAAACATCAAACATTCTAATTAGATTAATCTGGTTAAAACTGTTTATCTTTATTTGGCTAGGACCGCACTTCTATCCTTGTATTTGTCCGTTGTGTGTGTTATTGTGTATTAAGTAGATTAAGTCACAAAAAATCTGTGCCAGTTCTTCTTAGGCTTAATTGTTATATGAAAACAGGACTAATGGGCAAATGGTTAACCTACCTTTCCAAAGTTATTTTAATCACACAGGCACGCAAATTATCCTTGAGAGTTTGAATATTTCCCTCAGCTTTGCCCATCAGTTTATGTATTGTATGAAGATTATATCAGCTAGTGGCCCAAAGCCTCTCTGAAAGTGACCTCCAAAAATTGTTGGAACCTCGGTCTGAGATCTAAATGATTATAGACCAGGGATTCCATACCTCGTGACTACTTCTTTTAGGTACATTCTTGCCAGTTTCTCCATGGGATCAGTTTCCCTCATTGGTACAAAGATTGCAGACTTAGTGAGTCGGTCGACAATCACCCAAATGGTGTCGTAACCTTGTGACGACCTAGGAAGCTTCGTGATATTATCCCACTTCCATTGAGGTATCTTGGGTTGTACCAACAATCCTGATGGCCTTTGGTGTTCGGCCTTGACCTTAGCACAAGTCAAACATTTGCTAACATAGGTGGTGATGTCGGCCTTCATATTAGGCCACCAATATAGCTTCTTCATGTCTTGATACATCTTGTCAGAACCGGATGGATATAATATTTTGACTTGTGGGACTCGTGCATAATCACAGTCCTCAAGTCGCCATAACATGGTAACCAACTCCTGCTATTTAAACATAGAGTTTCATCCGCACGGGGTTCCAACTTTTCTGTTATAAGTTTCTCTGGATCCTTAGAATTTTCAATAAGCATTACCTCCAACATCTTCATGCTTGATGTTCTCTGGTTTCGGTGCTTCAGTCTGAGCATTCAGATTTGCTTAGGAACGGTCCAAAACCATTAGTCATGATAAGGCTCGTTAACTCTTCATGGATTTCTTCGTCTTTCCTGCTCAAAGCTTCAGCACAACATTTGCTTTTCCGGGTGGGATAACAAATCTCACATCGGAATCACTAAGCAACTCTAACCAACGGATGTTGCCTTCATGTTCAACTCCTTTATGATTAAGAATGTGTTTGGTAAACTCTCTATGTCAGTTTGATGACATCAAATAATGTGGCTAATTTTATATCATTCATTTATACTATGTAAATAACCCATTTTGTATGTTTATTGTTTATCTTTCTTTTTCTTTCATTTGCTTGAGGACAAGCAAACCTTTAAGTGTGGGGGGGTGTTTTCACCTTTTGCGTTTAAAAAATTTTTAAAAAATAAAAAAAATCTTATTTTTTCCATTTTCTTTTTCTTATATTTGCTTGAGGGCAAGCAAATTTTCTTTTATCTGCTCGAGTGCGAGCAGAACTTAAGTATGGGGGGATTTGATAACGCTCAAATTGAGTATATTCTTAGTAGCGTTATCCACACTTTTGTATATGATACTTGACTATTTTTATATGCTTTTGTTACTTAATTGTACCAAAGTGTGTTTGCAAGTCTATTTGTAGCCAAGTATAAGAGAAGCAAGAAAAAGACGAAGAAACGAAGAATAAATGAAGTTTAGTACAAGTACAAAGAATCCCTCGTAAAGAACAAGCTTGAGAAGCAATTCAACGACAAAAGAGTGAACCATACAAGCTTCCAAGGCCGAAGATAGAGTTTAAATGAAGTTTTATTGATGTATAATGACCCACGACCAAGCACGACTCAAACGGGAAGCTAATACGGAAAATAAAGAAAAATAGATTTTTAGTCGTGTGGCTAGCCGCCCGGCAGAGGCTCCGCTGACTTTTCCAAGTTTTATTAACTCACCAATTTAAGTGCCAACCGCCTCAAGTCTGATCAAGTCTCCTCATAACTCAAAATTCTTGAAGATTCATGATACTTTGTGCCCAAGACTTATGCTTGGTGGCCAAGGTTGGTTTCTACTATAAATAAAGGCCTCAATATTCACTTTTCACATAGTTATTCCACCTTCTACCCTCAATGACCCCTATGCCTCATTTTAACACACACCTCACTATATTCACTAGGTTTTTCACATAGAAAAACCTACCCCTTCATCCAAATCAGAATTTCCTCTACCATATCGAACCTAAAAGACCAGAAACCTTTCCCAAATTCGTGAAGATTGTTCAAGGGCTGCAAGTAGATTTTTGTCGTAGGTCCAAAAGTCTGAGAATTGTTTAGCCTTTGTATGTCAATATAACTTGAATGAATCAATTCATCTATATGAGAGACAATGACTATGAATACTTTGTGCTAATGCGGCATCTTAAAACAATAGTTAACATGAAGAAACACAAAGTAAAACTTTGCTTATTAATTTTATATTTAGTATTCGATATCAATCTCTTAATATACATGGCCATAGGATTCCTTTTATACTCCAAGGAAACCTTAATGGGCTTTTACAAACGTGGGATAGGTGAATGCATATCATTTTTAGAGTTTCTCCTAAGATAACTATTGATAACTATTCTGTTTACAGTAACCAGACGTAATAAACAGTCAAGTACTAACTATTGTACTGCCAGACTTAACTTAGTACTGGCAGACTTAACTATGTCTACCAGACTTAACTCTATAACTACCAGACTTAAGTCTGTTATACAATAATTCCTAACAATCCTCCCCTAACTTGATCTTCACTTGTGAACTTTAAGTTTCTTTGGAATTATTATTGAACTGCAACATGATAATTTTCCTGTATAAACAGGTTCTTGACTTCTATCAGTAACTCTTGAAATCATCACTAAGGATATTTGCAGACATCAATCCTTTGTCAAACATCATGGCCAAACACTTCACGCTACATGTATCAATCTTTTCTAGCAACAAATAGACAGAAACATGACTATTTGTTACATCAGATAATAATGTTTCCAGTGCTTTCTCATCTCTTCAGGTGTGTTAACTCCTGAGAGAGGTGAATCATTGAAATTTTAAATGGATTTGATGTCTCTTTACCAGTTAGCCATTAACTCTGGAGTAGCCAATATTTGGTTTATAAACCATCGTACGTTGATAACCATTTCAACTCTTAGTACATGAAACATGGTGAGCTGACCTCCCATAACTAATACTTAACTTTTTGATAATACCATATGTTTTTTTTAGTAAATCACTCAGCTATCAAGGATTTCGATTAAGCCTTTACCAGTAACAGTTGCTCTTGGCTAGCTAATCCTTTTGATGGAATCCTGACCATCTCCCTGGTGGAATAGTAACTAGTTCATGTTTGGACGCGAGTTCATTGGGAAGTTTGGAGTAACCATCCAGTTTTTGGTAAACTGTCAACCATATAAATGGATTTTCCACAGCCTTTACCACAAGCCATAACCTTGTGGGCTAGCCAACGCTTTACAAACACATATATGGTGGGTTGATAACCATACAGTTTTTGGTAAACTGTCAACCATCAACGGATTTGAGAAGTCTTTACCAAAGCCGTTTGCTTTGGACTAGCCAGTCCTTATGCTAGTAAGCAATGGTAATGATGACCATTTGTTGTGTGGTGGTTAGCCAATACTCAAACCCTTTTCTCTTCTATTATAGTCCACAGTTTCCAACATAACTCCAGCAACTGATAACTTCAACATTTTCTAACACCAGCTTGCTTCTCAATCATCTTCAAAAGTTTGTAACAAACTTCATTCATTTTTCCATCCAGAAGCTTCATTTTTAGCATCACTTGGCAGGCATCTTTAGACAAAGGATACTTCCTATCTGCTAGCATATAAATACTACATGCCTCCAAAGTTAGACAATGTACGTCACACATATCATAATACCTCCAACTGATTATCTTTTGCTGTAGTGGTAAGCTCCAAATGGCATCTTCATTGAGAGGTAGATTAAACATAGTCCTGAGATCACTCCATAGTACTGTGTCATAAACATCTTTAGGCCTATTTGTTCCATACTTTTGCATTACCAACCTGTATAGCTCATATAAACCGTATTAGCTTCATTTGTTGTTATTATCTGATAAATGCTTCTTTCACCTTGTTGAAATATCTTCCAATTTGCCACAATATTGGATTTTGTATCCAAAGGAAGATAGAGATAGTAGGATTCCATAATCTTCTACTGATTCTTCTTCATCTGTCTCTGAATCTCCTTGTGGATCTTGTCAACATGTTTATACCCCTTCCTAGCCTTTTGCTTCTTTCTTTTTTTTCATGTTTTTTTTTTCTTTAATTACTGGCTCTTTTCTTTTACTTCAGTAACTTTTTTTTTCAACTGAAACCTCTTTATTCATCAATCCCTTTGTTTTTTGATATTCTATCTGGAGCCTCTTTTTCCATATCTTTTCAACTGTTGCCTTATTTCGTATTCAATGTTCATAGAACAAAAGATTCAACTGCTCTTGACCATCTTTCTACGTTCTTCATTCTTCAAAAAATCAACTTCTTTAGCTGAGTAAGCTTCTATGTCCCCTGATTCTTCAAGTAATTCATCATGTAATTTCTCAATTGTGATTGAGTCATAGGCTTACTTCTTTTTGCTTTAGATATTTCTTCTGCAAAGAACTTCTTTCTCTGATTTACTAACTTACTCATCTTCTTTGCAAAGTTCCTTCTTATGGCAACTTTTCCCTAAGCACATTTCTTTGTCAATTTCTGCATGAGCTTCAAGCTTAGCTCTATGGCATACTATCTTCTCTTGTTGTAGCTTGTTGAGCTTTCAAATAAAACTTGAGCTGTTCTTGCTTTTGTTGCTCAGTTAATTCTTCTTCTTCCATTCTTTTAGCTAAGAGTACATCCAAATGAACTTGTTTGGCAGTTTCCTCTTCCTTTAGAGTTTGCAATCTTATGGATTCAGCAAGACTAGCTTCTTCTTGTAGAATTTATTCTTTTATCCTTTTGGGAGCTTGAGTCTCTTCTTCTATCATTAGAGCTTTTCCTTCCCTTTGGCCTCTAGCAGAATAAATGGTTCCACTACCAAGTTTATAACTCTTAAGCCACTCGTATTTACTTTTCAAAGCCAGTATTAACTTCTTTAAGCCAGAATCAATGTCTTTTTCCACTTGGAGTTTTTTATCATCTATGTATCTTTTACACCTTGTCATGATTTGACTCTGGAGAAGCAACCTTTGACTGAGTTTTAGCTGCGTTTAATGGTTGGTAGGACTGTTTTCTTCTCCTGAAGTGATCTCCTAAAGGTTTAGTAGGAGTAACAAAATCTCCTTTTGAAACTAGAGGATCATCATTTATGTCCTAAATTATCCTCCCCTGATCCTCTGGTTCTTCATCCTCTGAGTCAGTTAAAACCACATGTCTCCTTTTGAGAATATCTTCCATTTTCTTTACCTTCTTCACCAACTTCACTTTTGCTTTTTCCCTATGGTCAGCTTAAGTTGCTTGGAGTTTTGCTCTCCAAACTATCAACCTTCTGTGATCAAATGGGGAACCAAGTGTAGTAAGTCTTCCACTGTCATAGTTCTTGCTTCTGGCATATGAGGGTGAGTAGGATCCTAAGATTGTGGAACTGCAATCTCCTGTCTAGGTAAAAGTGGTTGGTGTTCAAGTGATGGTTGCTCAAAGATGTGCTTAGTGTGTTCATTATCAGGTTCAGGTGAAGGTGATGTATGGTGAGTTGTTGGTTCAGCTACATGTGTAGGTTCAGATGCAATTGTCGCAGATATCAAAGGTGGGTGATATGAAGATGGTAAGGGTGCAGAAGATGATGGTTGATCCTCAGCTTGATCTGCTGGTCCTGCACTTTGAGATTACAGCAACAACTGGCAACATTGCAGGCTACAAAGGTATTGGTACCCCTTCTAAAAACCCCTATTCATGTTCCCAAAGAACTTTTTGGTAAATACAATAGCCAAATAAGGGATGTTTATTCTCATGTTTGTATTTTCCAAATTCATTTGTTTAGAAATCGGGGGTACATCAAAAACTTAGTCTTTACTTTTCAAGTTTGCCATCCATTGCCATCAAAGATTATTTTGAAAAGTATAATCCTGCCATGTAGCAAGACAAATCAAAGCAGTCGCAAGATTGCTACCAAATTGTCCCATCCACCTACTTTAGGACTATACAATTGTAAAATATGTTGCGACTAAAAAATCTCCATTGCGGGTGTATAATGACTCTTTTCTAAAATGTAAAAGTACCATCAGCTGGATAACCCAATTACCATCCCCTCAAAAATCTCGTATTTGGGCAAACATGGAAATCCCTTGAAGCATTGCTAATTGAAGCTTACTTCAGAATGATGTCAGTGATTGTATACTCAAGAGGTATTATAGGTTGCTCTTAATTCTAGAGTCCCATCCGCAAAAAGGTAAATGGCAAGTTGCAGTTGCCAAAAAACTGTTTTTAATAGGAGTCATGGGTAGTAGGATTATGCGTCAAGGATACTGCTATGCGAGCCTTTTTTAAGAAATCTACTTTCTCTGCAAACCCTGCACTTTTTCAGGTTTCTTTAAGAATCCCACTTTGTTATGTTTTGTAGCAGTATTTCATAGGAAAGCCATTCGTTTGAAATTGTAGTAAAAAGGTTGTGATTGATTATCACATAACTAAATCTCAAACAAAAATAATATCTTACCACTGAGATGGTGGCTTTGGTGATTATCAACTGGGTTTGACTCGTTTTGGTATCTTAGTACTGTTGTTAGCGGGGTGGGGGGGATGATAATTGACCTTTATATGCGAAAAGGGAAAAATAATGAATTTTAATTGTCCCTCTGAGAAAATAGGCTCTTTTTAATGAAGAAAACTATTTAAGGTGAGATAAAATAGTAAATTATCCATTTTATAATTATTCCGCTTAATTCCCGCAATTTGTTATTCGGTCAATATTTAGAGAAAAGTCAAAAGTTGTAAGACAAACAGTACTAACGTCTAGTTACCCAGTATTAATATTGGCCTAACCAGACTTTAAGTTGGTCAACCTAGTTGATTAACAAATATATTGTCAGAATAACAATAAGCTTACTCCTCTCCCTCTCTTAACTTGACACTTATTACCAACTTGGTCTCTCCTTGTCACTTTTTGTCTGACTCTCCCTTACAAGATTAATAGGTAAGTAAACTACCAGAATTAATATTTCAACCAGAATTAAGTATTTACTGAAGACTTACAAAACAAAGACCTTATCACACCTGCCTTACATCTGCAAATCCATGCTATTCCTGCAAGAATTAGTCTAAAACAAAGAAAAACATGCTGCAGGAGTTTGTATAGACAGAATTAACTTAAACTAACTACCCGAATTAATACTACTAACTACCAGAATTAATACTACTTAAGCCAGATTTTAGTTAAACTAACTACCAGAAGTATACAAACTATACAACTAAGCCTCCCCTTAAATGTAGCTATGGGTTTATCATACCAATACTAACCACTAAGTAATTAAACCGTGGTCCATCAAAAGGTTTAGTCAATAGGTCAGCTACATTTAAGTCTGTGTGAATTTTCTCCACACTAATGAGCTTCTTCTCATAACAATCTCTTATAAAATGGTGGCGTATCTCGATGTGCTTTGTCTTGGAATGATACACTGGGTTCTTCACAATGCAGATTGTGCTTTCATTATCAATGTGGATTTTGGTATTCATGAAATTGAAACCATAGTCCAGCAGTTGATTTTGAACCCACAATACTTGTCCACAGCAATTTGCAGCAGCTACATATTCAGCTTCAGTTGTAGAAGTAGCCACTATGGTCTGTTTCTTGCATTGCCATGAGATAAGTCTTTGTCCAAGAAATTGACAACCACCTGTTGTGGATTTCCTGTCAAGGTTTGACCCACCATAATCACTATCAGAGAATGCTTCCAGGTCAAAAGGTGATTCTCTAGGATACCATAAGCCCAAATTTGGTTTGCCCTTAAGGTACTTAAAGATTCTCTTCACAGCATTGAGATGTGAAGTCTTGGGAGTGACCTGAAAACGAGAACAAACACATACTGCATACATTATATCAGGCCTAGAGGCAGTTAAATACATGAGAGAACCTATCATGGATCTGTATAAGTGCACATCCACATCAACAGCTTCCTCATCTTTTGTCAATGCCACTTTGGTCTCCATGGGGGTTATTGCAGTTTTCACATTTACAAGATCAAATTTCTTGAGTATCTCAGCTACATACTTGTCCTGAGATATGAAGATTCCTGCCTTGTTCTGTTTGACTTGTAATCCTAAGAAAAATGTGAGTTCTCCCATAGAACTCATCTGAAATCTGCTTTTCATCAAGGCTTCAAACTCATCACACCAAGACTTTTTGGTAGATCCAAAAATGATATCATCAACATACACTTGAACCAGCATGATATCCTTCTTGTCCCTTTTAATAAATAAAGTCTTGTCAATCGTACCCCTCTTGTATCCATGCTTCTCTAGGAATGTTGATAGAGTAGCATACCAAGCTCTAGGAGCTTGATGCAATCCATACAAAGCTTTGACCACCTTATAAACCTTCTTAGGGTGATCAGGATCAACAAAGCCAGGAGGTTGTGAGACATAAACCTCTTCATCTATAGTGCCATACAGAAAGGCACTTTTTACATCCATTTGGTATACTATGAACCCCATAAATGAGGCAAAGGCTAAAAATAACCTGATAGCTTCTATTCTTGCCACAGGAGCAAAAACCTCATCATAGTCAATACCTTCTTCCTGTAAAAAAAAATGGGGGGGGGGGGGGGGGTATTAAAAAAAAACAAGGCAAAAATAACTTGATAGCTTCTATCTTAGCCACAGGAGAAAAAACCTCATCTTAGTCCACTACCTTCTTCCGCACGTGTACCCTTGGGCCACCAATCTTGCCTTATTTCTCACAACTACTCCTCTTTCATCTCTTTTATTTCTGTAGACCCATTTTGTACCAATGACCTTCATTCCGTGAGGTAGATCTACAAGAACCCATACTTGTTGCAGCTTGAACTGTAACAACTCTGTCTTTGCTGGCTTGACCCAACTGTCCTCTTGTAGAGCTTCAGCAAGTCTTTTTAGGTTCCTCCTGAGATGAAAAAGAGGGCAACACACATTGATGTTGATCTGTTATGATTGTTTCTTTACTGCTTTTGAATATAGCTAAAAAGAGCATGAGCTCCTAATTTTTGCTGCACTTTGCTTCTAGTTTGCACAGCTAAGTTAGGAACACCAAGTATTTGACTTTTTGGGTGAATATTGTGAATCCTAAGAGTAGGAGTAAGGACTGAATTCAATTTCTATTGGTAAGTCTATTGAAGGTCAGTTTATCACATCCCTCTTCATCATAAATCCTCAATCAAAAGTTCCTGTCTCAGACTTGGAAAGATTTCGAGCTCTGGCATAGGTGAATCATTCAAGATCAAGCCTACCATATTAACTGTCTGACTACCCGTATAACTTAATGAGTCCTGGTAGAGTTGTTTTCTGATACTGTCCCTAAATGCTTATGACAATTTCTTCCTACTCTCTCTAGCTCAAAGCAAAATTCTTCGGAATAATCTTCTAAAGTGTCAGTATAGGAAGCCTTGCTTCGTCTTAGTTGAGGTTAGTCAAGATCACCTCTTTCTTTGAATTTTTAGAATAGGTCCTTGATTTAACTTTTCTCATCAGTAATCTTTGCACAAAGCATAATGCACAACAATAAGCATCTTCTTCCTCAGTCAATTCATCCTAAAAGGCATAGAACATGGAGTTTGTGAAGTACCTGCACTGTTAGTTACTTTCGAAGCACCTGCATGAGGGTTAGCTTGATTTTTCAAAGATACAGGAATATAGTTCATAGAATCAGTAAGATAATCAATATCAAACATCCATTTATACACTACTCCTTTGACATTGGGTTTATCTTCTAGAAAATTGACATGTATATTTACTTATACTCTTTTGGTTACTAAATTATAAACCCATAGGCTTTGCTATGTAGAGAGAAACCAACTAAGAATCCCTCATCAGATTTTTCCATCAAACTTGCCAACACTACGTAAGAGTATCTAAAATGTGTAACATGACACCCCCAAAAAGGTCTTATGTAGCTGATAATTGGTTTGTGGCCAAACAAAAACTCATAAGGAGTTTTGTTTTGAGGTTTAGTCACTCTTACCCTATTTAAAATATAGCAAGCAGCACTAACTGCTTCTACCCAAAAAGTAGTTGGTAAGAGTGAGTCTGCTAGCATAGTTCTAGCAGCCTTAATTAGGGTCTTGTTCCTTCTTTTAGCAACTCCATTTTGTTGTAGAGTTTTGGCTATAGCTATACTCTTGTTTTATTCCCTTGTTTCCACAAAAATTCAAGCATATCTCTAATCTTAAATTCATGCCATTACTGAGCTAATGATTAATACCCCTAGTACTAAGCTGGTTTTAAAATCTGGCCTGATGAAGTTCTGAAAGAAGGCCACTAAGTTTCATCCTTAAGAGGCCAAAAAGAATGACCAACTAAATCTGGTATAAATCCATCAGTAAATTATAAGGCAATAACTGCAGATTAATGCTTCTTTTATAAAAGTAGGACAAAAAAAGATCCATATCAAGGTGTGTAACACTCAGTATTAATCCTTTCCTAATTTGGCCTTGCGAGGCCCTGTATGTTTGACCTGTTATGGCAGCAACACATGAATGGTCATTTTTGAGAAAACCTTAAGAAGGTAGACCTCTTACAAGGTTTCTCTTCACAAGTTTGCTTATTTAAATTGATATAACGCTAAACCTCTTGTGCCATAATTTAGATTCATCAATTTGCTTTGGCAATTAAACATCAAAACCTTTTGCAGAGTAGGTGTCTTCATATCAAAACTGTACATATTGTGATGTCTAGGGACCTTTAGAAGTATCTATTTTCATCAGGCATCTTAAAGTCAGAAGATACAACAAGACATTCAGTTTCAATAAAAAGAACCTTGTGCTGCTTATCACATATTTTGTGTATTGAGAAAGGTTAAAATCCCTAGTTTCTTTACAAAAACACACTATCAAATCTAAATTAACCAACTCTTATTTTTTCTTTACCAGATATGTAGCCTTTGCTACCTCTAAAGGTAACAGATCCCCCATTGAATTCTTCAAAATCCTCTAGTTGATCCTTGTTACCTGTCATGTGCCCTGAGCATCCACTATCAAATATACCTCTATCTACCATGTCATCAGTGATGATCCTAGCACTGAAAAAGAGAAAAATTAGTTTTCTCTTGGAGACCACAGGCCTTTTCCAGGCTTGGGTCTGCCTTGTGGACCTTTAGCATTCACAGTTCTAATAAAAGTTGTCCACTCCACCAATTAAGTTGGTTTAGAGTTTCCTCCAATTATAACCTGCTGAGGTCCTTAACGCCGATCCCCCAGATTTCAATTTACAGCATGAAAATGAGACATTTTGCTGTAGTTTGCAGGGTCTCTTTACAGATGAATGATTTAGGTAAAACCTTTTTTGATTAAATTGATTCACCTGTGGTCTTTTAGGACTAAAGCTGTTTGAGGTCTTGGTAGGTACTGGCTTTCTAGATCTAACAGAATTAACATTTAAACTACCAGTATTAACTCTAGGCCTAACAGATAACTTTTGTTCTCCCAGTATTAGATATAGGCCTAACCAGAATTAATGTTTGTCCACCAAGTGATTAAGTGGTATGATCTAGGAACAAATTGATTAGGCATGATTAACCCTGTTGCATTAGCCTATACTAACTGTTTGCACCCCATTACCAGTATTAAAAACCCTTTGTTTCTTAAACTCAGCCTCTCTTGCCATTTTCTTTTCATAATAGTCACAATCTTTGATCAAATGACTTAGGTTGCTACAAACAAAATATTTCTTCTTTGTGAAAGAGTAACCTTCCCCTAGTTCTCTTTCCATCATAACATTCCAATTCTTCCTATTAACTTTAGGTGTTGCTTGATCTTTGATTGGTTGTCTAGGAGTTTTTATGTGTGAAACACAGCTAGGTTTAACTTCTTTTGATTTTGGATCAGACATACCTTTTTCATTTGTTGTTATAGGTGAAGGTACATACACTTCTGGAGAAACACTTGAAATCTCAGATTCAGAATCAACAGAATGTACAGAGGAAGTTCTAATAGATCCTGCACTGTCATTAGATTGACAGGTAGAACATTCGCTGGATCTATCATCTAATACATTTGGTTCAGGTTCTTGAGGTCCCTTTTTACCATAAACATATAAAGACTCATCAATTTCTTCTTGTGGTGTAGGAGTATGATCTCCACTTAAGGGATGCGGAACACCTTTAAAATCATTAGTCTTTGTAAATCTACTGTACAAAGGTTTTCTAACTGAATCCTCTTTTGAACAATTAAACACGAAAAACTGATTTCTTCCTTCATAACTTAGAACCTCATTTGTTTGATTGTATTTCAAACCCTAAGCCAACTTTACTATTTGAACTCATCTCGCCATAGGAATTATTTAATCCCAAAGACTCTTGGAAGAATCTTTCCATGAATTAATGTTTTCTGCAATTGGTTTCCTTTTCTTTTACAGCTTTCATTCCAATTCTCCTATATTTTAAGCTTTTCATCTTTTTGATATATTTCATTTGCCTGAAATGTAAGCTTTTCATTTAGAGAAAGTTGCTGTTTTTGAAAAGTAACAAGTTAAGCTTCTAGTTTCTTAACAGCTTGACTATAGACAAGTATTTGTGCTTCTTGATCACCTAACTGATTCATTTGTTCATCACACAGTGTTTTAAGGGTATTGTATGAATCAATGCAGATTAGAAACACAAAGATACCTCACAATTTGAGGCTGAATGGCCATGAATGCATGATTTGTTCTTCATCTTCAGTATTTCTCTCCCAATGACGATCCCATAATCCATTATCAGCAAGCCCCATTTGATTCTTACTCGTTTGTCTTCCCACTCTTGATGTTGATAAACATGACTCTCTCTCATCTTCCCATACATGTGTCCCCTTTGTTGTAGACATCCCTAGCAAAGTGACTAGTGTTTGTGACAATTAAAGAGCCTTCAACCTTTTTTTGTCAAAGCCAACAGGTGTTTTTTCCATCCCCCAACGAACTCTCCTTCTTTTGTTTTCTTATAGAACTTCTTCATTCGAATAGCAATCATTGCTATCTGCCAGTTTATGTCCATCTCTTCAATGTCCAAATCATCAATTTGTTCCAGATCTTCATGAAGCAAGTCCCAGTCCTCTGATTGTTTGGCAAAGAGGGAATAAATAACTTCATCAGCAAAACCAGCAAGAACTTCTTTTTCAGGAATATTGGTTGAAAAAGTAGAAGGAGTGCAAGTACTGTAGGCACCAGTAAAACCAGACTTAACTCTTATAAGTGGATGCTTTTGCTTTGTGAAACAAAAGCAACATTTTGAGCAATTGAAGATGTTTTTGAGGCACCTTGGATTTCCTACTAAAAAACTCTAAGATTATTGTACAAATCATCAATAGATAAAGTGTCAACATCTGGTTTAGTTCTCATAGTCATTGCCAGATTGGACCATGGCTGGGGGCAAAGATCCTGAGAAACATTATATTTTTGCATCCTCAGTTGATACTTCAGCACCATGAGCTTCCAACTGTGAAAGTAATTGTTGAAATCTGTCATATCCCTTTTCTAACCCTTCTGAACTGGATATTGTAAATGCTTCAAACTGTTGTTTGAAAACAGCCTTCTGCATTTTCTTTCATTGAATTTTTATTTACCACCCTAAACCTAGTTTCCTGATGGCTTTCCCAGATCTCTTTGCCTCAATCATTCATTGAAATCTCTCAATGCTCTTTGGGAATGGTCATCAACAAGATATTCTTAGCCGCTTCCTTTCCTTTTCATCAATTGAAATTCTGGCAGCAAGTTTACTGGTGAAAGTATTCGAACAACACGCATCCTTTCCAGTTAAATTCTCTTCTTGAGTTTTCCATTCTGAAATTACCTTCCAAACCTCATTGCAATGTACTCAAGGTAAGATGCTGCCCATCTCCATAGCCCATAAATCATAACTCCTCCTTCTTTTCAGAATTGGAGGTTTGATATTTGAAGATAGCAGTTTGTTGTGAAGAATCCGCTGTTTGTTGTTTGTTTAGGGCAACACCAGTGTCGATGCATCTTCATGTTTGATGCCTGCATCATCACTGAAGGTGTTTGAGAAAACTCATCATTACAAGGTTGAGGACATTTTGTAAAGATCTAAAATAGGGTGTTTTGTCTGTGGTTCTTGTGAATTCTTCTTACTCAGAGTCCTACTATTGGCTCTGATACCACTTGTAGGTCCTTGGTTTTGGATCTGATTAGCCTTTTGTAAGCCAATAGCTAACTTGAATAAAACCAAATTAACTATATGAGAGACAATGAGTATGAATACTATGTGCTAATGCGGAATCTTAACACAAGTACTAAAAAGAACAATTGTAAACGTAACTCCGTAATACTATTGATTTCTATTAGAATACTTATTCACAATCCCATACGAAACATTTGTGCCTTAGGTTCCTTTTATACACCAATGGAAACCCTAATGGACTTTTAAACAAACGTGTGAAATTATAATGCATATTCTTTTCTAAGATATCTCTAAGATAACTATTACTATTCTGTTACATAAACAGACTTAACTAAAACAGACTTAACTAAATACGACCAGTACTAACTATAGTACTGCTACTCTACCAGTACTAACTTTAGTACTGCCAGACTTAACTTAGTACTGCCAGAACTAACTAATACTACCAGACTTAACTGTTATACTACCAGTATTAAGTCTTTTACAATCTATTTGCCAACATTACTGTTCATCAACAGCCTACAAATTTTATACTTTTCCACTAGTTTTTAATGTCATTCTTGTTAGATCTAAACCTAGATCTATGCATGCATTAACTCTTTTATTATTATTCCTGATCATCATACATCATACAATAATACATCTACAATTTGATATCAAAATACAAACATAACAAACTCATAAATCTTTACCACAAGAAAAGTGTAGACAATGATCAAATGATCAAAATAAGAACAAGCTTGATGAAGGCTTCAACTCCAAGCTTAATCTTCACCCAAAAACACTTTTGACCAACATTTTATTTACCCAAAACTCTTATAAAAACCTTCTTATAACTTCAGCCCCAACTTGTACAAAAACCTTCCTTGAAAACCCTTTTTAATCACTTCCAAAGTATAAGAAACACACTAGGTAGTCATATTCACTAGTGTGCTTGTTGTTTGATCTTCAAAAATTATAAAATGGGTGTTTGTGTGGAGATTTTGGGACGGCAAGGAGGAGAGAAACAAGGGAGGTGAGTGAAATTTCTACCAATATTATGAGATGAAGTGTGTAGAGCTAGGTCTTTTATATAACTTTGACATGCATTACTAGCACTTAAGCAAGACAAGTGTCTTGCTTTTCTTCTCCTTAAGCCACGCCACCTATGAGGTGGTTTAGTGGCAATTGTGAGTTTTATTGATAGTATTTTTAGTGTTTAGGGTATAAATTTTAAGATAGGTGGGTATTTTTGAGGCTAACGGGTATCGACGTAAAATATAACGAAAGTTAAGACGGAACCACGAAATAAAAACGAACAAGATAAAAATAGTTCTACGTAAATCGGCATACTTTTCTGAAAATTTAATTTACGTAGAGTACAAGACGAATAATAATTATAAACATTGCTCGTAAAGATTCTACGTAAAATACGAAAAATGCACGTAATATGAAAAATAAAAACGAATGTAATAAAATTATTTCTATGGCGTTTTGAAAATATAAGCGTCGATGCTTAACGTAGCATTTGCCGGTTCTTTGTAAACGTCACGTAAATTACGAATGTAAGCCCTAATTCTCCCGGTTAGTCGTGAGTTCATATCTCAACATAAAAATGAAAAATATAATTAATACTCGAGAATAAAATAATGACCTGAAATTGACGGATTGTCACAGCATTTCCCCCTAAAAAAGGATCTTCGTCCCTGAAGATCAATTCATCTTGTTGCCCGCTTTCTTGTTAAAATCAAAGAGGTGAGGGTATTTCTTCCACATTTGATCCTCCCTTTCCCAAGTATATTCCGGTCCACGACTCGAATTCCATCGAACTTTGACTATAGGGATCCGACTTTGCTTAAGTTGCTTTACTTCCCTATCCATGATTTCGATAGGTTCTTCGATGAAATGCAATTTCTCGTCGATCCTTACTTCGTCAAGAGGAATAATAAGATCTTCATCCGATAAACATTTCTTCAAGTTTGAAACATGGAATGTATTGTGTATTCCTTAAAGCTCTTAGGGTAATTCCAGTTTATATGCCACCGGACCCACTCTTGATAAAATCTTGAATGGTCCAATATAACAGGGACTTAATTTCCCACGTTTTACAAATTGAACAATACCTTTCCACGGTGATACTTTCAGCATAACTTTGTCACCCACTTCGAACTCCAAAGGTTTACGTCTCACATCCGCATAACTTTTATGTCTACTACGAGCAACCAATAATCGGTTCTTGATTTGCATAATCATCTCTGTCGTTTTACGAATCATTTCAGGTCCCGTAAGTTAGGCATCTCCAACCTCACTACAACATACAAGCGATCTACATTTTCTTCCATATAGAGCTTCGAAAGGTGCGGCCTTAATACTAGCGTGATAACTATTATTGTATGAGAATTCAGCCAAAGGTAAGTGCTTATCCCAGCCACTACCATTCAACTCACAGCAAGCAACACAACATTCTTCTAATGACTTACCGTTCTTCACTCTGACCATAAGTTTCAAGATGGTAAGTAGTTCTCATATCTAAATTCGTCCCAATGACTTTTGAAGAGATCGTCCAAAACCTTTGCAAGCGAGTCTCGGCCAAATAATCGACACGGGCACCCCGTGCCTACAAACAATCTCCTTCAAATACAGTCGTGTAAGCTTCTCTCCATTTTATACTTCTCATTCATCGGAATAAAGTGAGCAGATTTAGTCAATCGGATCCCACATGACCCTAAATTGGAATTCATATCCAGATGGTGTTCTTAGAACTTTGAAATGAAATCCATTTGTAATTCTCTCCCATTTCCAAACAGGGATTTTCGGCTGCTGAAGTAATCCTGACGGCTTTTGGTGTTCAGCTTTAACTTTAGCACATGTCAAGCACTTACTGACATATGTCGCAATATCAGCTTTCATATTCGGCCACCAGTATAACTTTCTCAAATCATGGTACATTTTATCCGATCCAAGATGAATGGAATATTTTGATTTATGAGATTCCAACATGATTAGGTCTCTTAATCCTCTAAATAATGGTAACCATACTCGTCCCTTCAGACATTTCGTACCATCGGATCTAACTTCAAACGACTTCCCTTATCCTTCCTGCTCAACGCATCAGCGACCACATTCGCCTTTCCCGGGTGATAACGAATAACACAATCGTAGTCACTCAGAAGTTCAATCCATCTACGCTGCCTCATATTTAGCTCTTTTTGATCCAAGATATATTGTAGGCTTTTATGATCGGAATACACCGTACATTTAGTGCCGTACAAATAATGTCTCTATAATCGAAGAGCAAAAACCACCGCTCCCAACTCCAAGTCATGGGTCATAAAATTTTCTTCATTTTTTCTAAGTTGCCTAGAGGCGTACGCAATCACTTTTTCACGCTGCATTAACACAGCTCCAAATCCTTTAAGAGACGCGTCATAAAACACAACAAAGTCTTCGCTTCCTTCAGGTAGTGATAGTATCGGCGCACTACATAATTTCAGCTTCAATGTTTGAAATGCCTCCTCTTCGTCGTTGCCCCACACATACGGCTTATTTTTTTGAGTGAGCTTAGTTAATGGTTTGGATATTAGGGAAAACTCCTTGATAAACCTTCGATAATAACCTGCCAAACCTAAAAATTGTCGCACTTCCGTTGGTGTAGTCGGTGCAGCCCAATTTTTAATGGCTTCAATCTTTGCAGGGTCAACATGAACTCCATTACTATCTATCACATGGCCAAGGAATTGCACGGAATCAAGCCAAAAAAAACACTTTGAAAACTTGGCGTACAACTTTTCGCTCCTTAGCAAATTCAAGATCGTCTTCAAATGTTTACCATGTTCTTCTTTATTCTTGGAATAGATCAGAATGTCATCGATGAATACAATCACGAACTTATCAAGATACGGCTTGCACACGCGATTCATCAAGTCCATGAATATTGCAGGTGCATTAGTCAGTCCAAAAGGCATTACCTGAAACTCATAGTGTCCATAACGAGTTCTAAATGCTGTAATTGGAATGTCTTCCTCACGTATGCGAAGTTGATGATAACCAGACCGCAAATCAATCTTCGAATAGACACTAGAACCTTGCAGCTGATCAAATAAGTCATCAATCCTCGGTAATGGGTATCGATTCTTGATCGTTAACCTGTTCAGTTCTCGGTAATCAATGCATATTCAGAACGATCCATCCTTCTTCTTCATAAACAATACTAGAGCTCCCCAGGGTGACGAGCTCGGTCGAATAAAACCCTTTTCCAACAACTCTTGCAGCTGCTTGGACAATTCTTTCATTTCGGTTGGTGCTAAACGATATGGCGCACGCGCGACAGGTGCAGCACCAGGAATAAGATCAATACGAAATTCAACTTGTCTGGGAGGCGGAAGTCCGGGTAAATCTTCGGGAAATACCTCGGGAAAATCTCGGATAATAGGAACATCTTCTAATCGCTTCTCTTTCGGTTCTTGCTCAGTTACTTGAGCTAAAAATAGCTCACCACCTTTCTCGATATACTTTCGAACTTTAATACAAGAAACGATCTTTAATCGGGAATTATTTCTATCACCTTCGATAACCAATGTCTTACCTTACAAGGGAATCCTAACCTTTTTCTCACCACATAAAATAGTGACATCATATCGTGATAACCAATCCATCCCAATAATGATATCAAAACCTCCTAGTTTAATAACCATTAAATCGATTGGAAAACACAGTTTAAAAGATTAAGTATACACCTTTTTCACACATTATTGTTACCTACTACTTCTCCATCGGCCAATTCGACTTCATAGCTAGGAATAACTCATAACCTTTCTTGAATCAAGGGAATCAAGAGACAGAGTTAGCAATTAAAGAGTGAAGTTAACGCGTGATTCACATGGGCGAATTTCGAGTCAAAAGAGAGACTAATACCATAACGAATATGCATAAACCCCATACTTTCCTAACTCGTTATTCACCTCTGAACGCATCTCGGAATTTTTTTACCCACGTTACTCAAAGGAGGATTAGTCTAAAAGAAAGGATAGGAACGTCGAAACTTCAAGTCGGGTATCAATAGTCGATAAATAGATAAGTGTCTAAAGAATTTCATGACGAAAGAAAGGAAATAAGAAGTAGATAATAATTGTCAAGTAAGACCGCATCTACAGATGGGTAATTCCATTGGGAAAAGGATAAGGGTACATATGTAGATGTCCCTACTTGTACTACTTGCAAACCAAACAAAATCTTGATTTTTCAGAATTACAGTTAAAATTTAATCTTTATCAAAATCTTACAATGACTACTATTCAACCTTGCATGGCCCCTTCTAAATTATACGTAGGTGCACGACTATGTATAATTTAGGAATAGCAATGCAATGCTCAGTTCGTCAAACTAATGTCATCATATTTAAATGTATAATCATGCTTAATTATAAGATAGAAATCAAAAATGATTTTACAGAACCGTTCATAGTATGAAAGTAATTTAATTTACAAGATGTTTAATAAATAATTTTATGGTGATTGCAACTATTTATAATTCTCAATTAAAATAACTCATAAAATGATGACACTTTAAATTTTGCTCATGTGATATTATATTAACTTATTAAACAATAAGTGGTTTGCATGAGCGTAGTAAAGAGTGGTTCACAAAATGGATGGGTGAAATCATTACAATATGATAGGAAATGAGTTTAGGCAAAATCATCATGAGATCCATGATATCGATGGCGATTGAGAATACAAGGAAAAGAAGTTAGAACATAATTCAAATCATAATGAGTATTCACTCAATGATTGCATCAAACAATAGGAACAGTTAAAAGAAACAAGAAAAGAAAGATAACAACGACACACGTAGAATTTAGAAATCAAAAGATAGTCATTTCATTAATCACAAACGAGTCATAAGTTGTATCGTGACACATTACATGTCACCATCTAATGCTATACAACTCCAAGGACTAGTTCTACTAACTGATATCTCAGTTTAGCTAGTGATTTACAAAAGATACTATAAATGATAAACTAATCTACTAAGAGTCACTAGGTGGTCCTCGTGGCTCAGAAGGTCCATCATCCCTGTCCGACTTCTTTGACTTCTTCCTCGGACGTCCATCATCTTCATCATCAGAGGGCGGCTTAGGAACCGCTCCCTTAAGAACCATCTCCCAATAAAACCTCCTGTTCCAACTAATGGACTTGTGCAACCTCCTCTCCGCACTAACACAATCCATGCGAGCAATCACTAACTGCATCTCATTATCCTTCAACTTCTTCTTCAAAGTTGCATTTTCCCTACTCTCAAGAATCTTCAATCTCTCAATCACATTACTCAAAGTCTTTTCAACATTACCCAAGTCATAATCAAGTATCTTTCTTTCCTTCTCACCTATCTTAATCTTCGAGTCCAAAAGAGCAGTCTCAGTATGGTTGGTACCTACCTTGGCCTCAGTAAGTCTAGCTCGAGTACGAGTAGTCTCCAAGTCATGCCTCAATGCCCAAGGTTCCAATCCACCAACATATGATGAGTCACGTGCAGCAGATGACTCTCCTACCTCATACATACCCCTCGGGAAATCACATATAGCAAACGGCCTTTGGGTAGCAGTCCCACCAGTAGGCCCAGGTGCAATATCAGCCTCCTCGTCCTCCGACTTAGAATAAGACGATACAGAATCAGATGACTCCGCATTAGGCGGCTCAGAATCAGAAGACTCATCTCTAGGTGGCAGGGTTTGGTCACCCTCCACCTCATAAGGAAAGATCAACTCTGCCTCATCATCAACCTCCATCTCGACATCCTTATCCTCGATATCCTCATCATTAACATTCTTATTTATATTATCATCCTCCTCTAACCAACCATTCATATTACCGGGCTGTGGGTTATGATGTTGGGCAAACTGGTCCCCATGCCCAATATTTGGTTCTGGTTCTTCTTTGGGTTCTTCCTCAGGTTCTTCTTCAGGTTCTTCCTCAGGTTCTTCTTCAGGTTCTTCTTCTTCCGGTTCTTCTTCAGGTTCTTCTTCCTCATCCCCATCATATCTACTAACTCCTCATCATACGGGAAATGTCCAACATTCGTTGGCGATCATGGCATTCCCCAACCGTGTTCGGTCTTGGAATAACTGGTTTGCTTTGGGAATAGCTTCGTTCGACTCATTTAGGGGGAGTTTAGGTCTCCATGACAATATGCGTTCGTATTATATCTCGTTTTAGTATTAAATAGTTTTACATAATTAATATTTATAATAAAATTTACAAACATATATATAATTTCATTTATAATATCAAATTCAAACTTTCATTGGTCTTGTCGGTAATTCGGAGATTCTTCTATGTCCGTTTAGTCAAAATAGATTTCAAAAATTCTTTTATTCATTTTCTTCTTTTGAAAATCTTTTGTTCTCTATAACGTAGGCTCTTGATACCAATCTGAAACACCCTCATTTCTTGTGTGGGCTCGATTCGGAACTAATGGACCACCAAAGTCTTGACAAGTTTAACTCCTTAACAATGGTAATACTCTTCCAAACAAAAACCCCAATCAAAACCTTCAGAAAAAACCTCAATTAACTAGCCCTAACTTCGTCATAATCTTTCAGGAAATACTACCAAACTTTGCAAGAGGCTTATGGATGGTGTTAAGAGGATAAAAATGAGATGAACAATTTAGTATGATGATGGTGGTGGTGGTGCTAGAATCGGCAGATATGGAGACCAAAAGGAAGAGAGAAAAGTTTAAACTTTGTGAAGTGAAAAGTTTGCATGTGTGGGGAAAAGAGAAGTATGATGAGATGTTATAGAAAAGAGAAAAGAGTGGAGTGTTGGGGTGGGTAAAACCGGCCTAGGCCTTGGGTTTTGTGTAATATATATATTTTTTTTTTGAATTTTTAGTTATAAGTTTAAATTAAAGTATATTGTAAGGTAATATTAAATAAAAAAAGGTAAAGTTTTTAGTAAAAATGCGAGTTTTTGGCGAGAATATTACGTTATATGCGAAAATAACGGAAAAAAATGAAAATGGTATGAAGAGTATTAATCGTCGATGCTTAACGTTAGGATTCCGCCGGATTCTTTGTAACGTAGCGTAAATACAATCGTAAAGCCCTATTCTTCCTGTTTAGTTCGTGAGTTCATATTTCAATTAAAATTGAAAATTATATTTAATACTCAGATAAAAATAACGACTGAATTTGACGGATTGTACTTAGCATTTCCCCCTAAAAAGGGATCTTCGTCCCTGAGGATCAATTCATCTTGTTGTTCGCACTTCTTGTTAAAATTGAGAGATGAGGGGGGTATTTCTTCACATCTGGTTCCTCCGTTCCCACGTGTATTCGGTCCCGACTCGAGTTCCATCGAACTTTTACTATAGGGATCCGACTCTGCTTAAGTTGTTTCACTTCTCTGTCAATGATTTTAATGGGTTCTTCAATGAAATGCAACTTCTCGTCGATCCTTACTTCGTCAAATGGAATGATAAGGTCTTCATCTGATAGACACTTCTTTAAGTTTTGAGACATGGAATGTATTGTGTATCTCTGAAGTTCTCAGGGGTAATTACAGTTTATATGCCACGCACCTATTCTTGATAAAATCTCTGAATGGTCCATATAACGGGGGATTAATTTCCCACGTTTTCCAATCGACAACACTTTCTTCATCAAAATGGAATTATAATCATCGATGCTTAACGTAGGATTCGCCGATTCTTTGTAAACGTCGCGTAAATTACAATCGTAAGCCCTAATTTCTTCCTGTTTAGTCGTGAGTTCATATTTCAACATAAAAATGAAAATTATATTTAATACTCAAGAATAAAATAACGACCTAAATTTGATGGATTATCACATTTCGCCAATCTCAAAAGTTTGAGGTTGGAACGGGGTAGAAGAAGGTGATTTTATTGGTGAAAGAAGTCCTTCTGGAAGGAAATTTCTTGAGTTTTAGGGGGTATGATAATTTGGAGGCGGATTGGGATTTTTCAGTATAGAAAGGCTTGTATAATTCTTATGTATGGATCATCGGGAAATTACGGAAAGGGCTCGGTGAAGCTAGCGGATTCAAATTAACCTTGAAGCACTAGTGTAAGTTTTCCCTGGAGAGGCGGGACATAATCGGAGAAGCCGGATTCGGAGGACATAGTTTAGGAAATTAGAAAGAAAAGACATCCTCCAAATTTGTCAGTAGGGATGGTCGGGGGAAGTCATCGTTCTGCTTAACACACTATAGCCACGTAAATAATATAAGTTTATTTATTTGTAATTTAATAAGTTATGTAACTTTTACATTCCATTATGGGGATTTATAGCGGCACGGAGACTTTGTGGATGGAAAAAAAAAAAGTAGTTATAGTTAAGGTTTTAACCTTGTTTGTTCTCTATAACGTTGGCTCTTGATACCAAATCTGTAACCAACCCAATTTTTACATTTAAGCGCGGAGCTAATCTGGGGTTATTACTGCAAGGTACAACAGTAATTATTTATAGAAAACATCAAAAAGAGTCGTTTTTGAAAATAAGTTATCATTCATTATTTCTTCAGAGTTTTTACAAACGAGAGGTTCCTAAAATCTATACAATAAAGTTTGAATGATAACGGTTTTTCCATCGTCATGTCCTCGCCACTCCGTGCCATTAGTTACCTGAGATAAAACATGCCTACTAAAGACAACTCATAACGTTGAGTGAAATCCATAGGTTTAAGTAATATAATTTGAATGCAAATGCAATATTTGGGTTACGTTGATATACACCCAGTATTGAAAAACATATTTATTATTGCCATTAGCTCATGAATCCGAAGCCTTAGGGTATGGTGATACGTTATAGCCCCTGCGGGTACCTTTGCCAAAATCCCCGTAATTTCTATGATGTGTGATTGGTTATACACTACACTGGGTACACCAAGGGGAGGGTCCATCCCAACTAGTTCTATTCACATCTTTCGCGCTTACTACGAAGAGTAATTAAACGGGTTTCATGATTTGGGACTTAAAGGCAATTGTAGTTACTTAGGCAATAGTAAATTGAATTAGCATACAAATAATTGATTCAGGTTTATTAGATGTTCTCCCCCTCGCGGGGTTTATAAAAAGATTGAAATGCGAGGCTATGATACTAACTCTTGATCTGTTATAGGGAAATTGATAGCTACGTATCGGGAAGGAAAGTAACGGCTTAACACGGAAACTGGGGTAATATATGCAAGTCTTAGTTTGATTGAATATGTAATAATTTATATGATTGTCGGTTTTGATATAAAATTTTCATGAACACCGTTCGGCCATTCTTTATTCAGAAGTCATGCAGTACAACGTTTGTGGTAGCTAGGGGCACTTTAAATTGTAACCCAACAACTCAGACAGTACGGTTAATACCAAGTTGAATACTTCTTAATATGAGCTCACTAGTATTGTGTATGATTATAGATCGAGGACATGATTTTGAAATGACATTCGAGGAATGAATGATATATTGATTAAGAACATAGCAGTTTTAAGCATTTTATTCAATATCTAGTGATATTTAAGCATAGTGGTAGCGTTAATTAAAGTTATGTCATATATGTTTTGGATCTGATTTTATACTTTTTAAAAATGTTACATTTTAGACCCTAGGGGTTTGGAAAATTCAATAGGACCCCTAGGTTTGCATTCTTATACTTTGGTCTTCAACTTTTATTGATATACAATAACCTTGGTACTTTAAAAAAGTGTCATAATGACCCTTGTTTGTTATAACTTTAATAAAATAACACTTTTATTCCTTTTGTTTTAAGTTTCTGAAATTTATGATATATACCCCTTGCATGGATTATAATTACAAAATATGTCCAAATCACCATGCAAGCTTATTTTAACATTTCAATAGACATTTATAAGTTATAATAAACTAAAATATGAAGATTTAACATAACGCAAGTTTAAATTAACGATTCGTTAATCTGGGAAGCAAAACGGGTCAAATTAGGGTTTTAAAATGAAAACACGCTGGTTTTAAGATCAAATTCTCTTATGACTTATCAAAGCATTTATTTTAATATTATATAATTTTTAGGGGTTTACAGTTTAGCTCATAGTTTAAGTAAAAACATGAAATTAGGGTTCTTACGGTGTAGGTTTTGGATCAAAAAGGGCTAAGATTAGGTTTTTGAAGTTACAAAGCCTTTATATATGATTTTAGCAAGATCTATGATGCTTCTATATCTTATAAAAGCAGATCATAAGCTTAGAGAACCTAGCATGGTCTTGAAGGTTATGGTTGGAAACGGGTCAGAATAGGACATTCGGCTTCGAACGGCTAGAATAACAACCTCCCGGGCTTCGTTTTTGTTTTCTTTTGCTTCATTTCTGAACTTGAGTTATTAAGATCACTTAGTATCTATTAGAGCAAATGATTGCTTTTATGTAAGGGTCATAGAGTCGGAAGTGGGGGATGAAGAAAAATGAAGTGTTATGGTTGCTATTTATAGGTAAAATGACCCTTAGAGCTCAAGAAACTTGTATGATCTGGTTAGGACATATAGGAGGTCTATAGGGTGATGAGTAGGGGCTGTTGATGTGTGTTAAGCTAGAAAACTAGCTTTGATGTGTTGTTTTCTTCTTTACATGCCGCGGCTAGAATAGAGAAACAAGGATGCATGTGATGAATTTTATACAATATAAATGGAAGATATTTTGAAGAGATGTGCTTGTAAGCAGCTAGTGAGGTAAGTTACTTGTTATTGAGGTGCTTGGTTGCAAGAAAAATAGTTAAAATGGGTCATTTTGCAAGGGTTTGTATTTCGGGTTCATTTAGGGTTCTAAGGGTTAGGGTTGAGCTTTTCTAGCTTGTAATTCTTGTACCATTTGATTAGAATGTAGGTTAACTGATCCTAAGCTTATATTAAGGATTATAGTCCAAATTTAAGAGGTGGTTTAGGTTAAAATGGGTAGAGAATGAGTAAACGGGTCAAAATCACAATTAGCGCATAATTAGGGTTTTCTGGATTTGTTTCTTGTATAATTGAAGTAGAATGATGAAATGATAATGGATTATGATTTAGAATGTTTTAATTTATGTTATTATAACTTATTTAAGTATTGTTTTAGGTTTACAATGGATAAAAATGAAGAAACGAGTCATGGTTTAGAAACTAGCTCGGTTTTAGGGTTTAGGGTTTTGAATTAGGGTTTTGAGTGTAAAAAGATGTATGAAAGCTTATGAATAGAATAATTAGGGTTTAAAAATTGTATAATGAGTGTAGTAGCTTGTACAACAAGTGATGGTGAAGATAATTAGAATGAAACGGAGGATTTAAATGGATATTTTAGAAGATTATGCATAAGACTTGTACATTGAGCTTTTTTTAAGACTAGGTACTTTGGTTGAAGAGATTTTATATTTCAAATGAGAAGTTAAATTGCTTGTAACATATGTTTAGTAGCTTGTAATGCATTCACTTTAGGGGTTAACCCTTCCATGAGATTAGGGTTTAAGGCAACTGATAATGGTTTAAAGCCCGTTTTGATATGATGTTGCAAATGGTACCTTATAGGAATAATGTACCTTGTAATAATGATATTATGATATTGACTTGATATGTTATGATGTTTGCTTGATATATATGATAATAGGATTGCCATATGTAGGTTGCCCGAGCCTGTCAACTTTAGTTATGCAGGATATATTGCATATTGAGATATTGGCAAAGTAATGTAATGTAATAAAAGCAAAACTTTCCAGAAAAAGGTAGAGTTCATTATAATTGATAGTTTGTTGTACCTCCATCTAACTTGAAGAAGGATATTTAACATTTATGAAAATGTTGGTTGTATTCTGCAAAGAACTTCTTTTCTCTGATTTACTAATTCTACCATCTTTTTGCCAAAGTCTTCTTCTGGCAAACTCTTTCCCTAGCATTCTTGTGTCAATTCTGCATAGCTTCAAGCTTAGCTCTAATGGCATTCCATATTCTTCAGTGTAGTGTTGAGCTTCAAATTGAACTTGAGCTTTTCTTTGCTTTTGTTGCTCAGTTAATTCTTTTTCCATTCTTTTAGCTAAGAGTGCAATCCAACCATGAACTTGTTTGGCAGTTTCTTCTTCCTCTAGAGTTTGAATTTATCGGCTTCTGCAAGACTAGCTTCTTCTTGTTGATTTGTTATGTAGTTTCTTTTGGGAGCTGGCTTTCAATAATCATTGGAGCTTTTCACTTCCTTTGGCCTCTAGCAGAATAACTAACTGGTCCCACTAAAACAAAAATTTAGTACTAACTCTAAGCCGCTAGTAGTAACTTCTTCAAAGCCAGTACTAATATTCTTCCTTAGCCAGTACTACTATCTTCAAAAGCCATCAGTACTAATATCTATTCCTTGGACTCTTTTATCCTCTTGTATCCTTTTTACCTAATCAATTGTCTTTGTCCTTGAGGAGAACCTTTAACAGAGTTTTAGCTGCTTCCAGGTTATAAGGCTGATATCTTCTCTCCTAAAGTTTTGCTTTGTGTAGGGTCTTAGAAACCTTGATTATCCTTCATCATATCCTAACCATTTCATCCAAACTTCTCTTGTAAAAGTCTCCTTGTTTGGAAGAAATATCAGCATCCTCGTCCTCTTAATCTGGTAGAACCACATGCCTCCTTTTGAGAACATCTTCCATCTTCTTTACCTTTTTCACTAATTTCACAAGTGCTTTTCCCATGGTTAACTTAGTCTGCTGTAGTTTTGTCTCTAAACTATCAACCTTTGTGAGCAACTTGGGAACCAATTAAAGCAGATCTTCCACTGACATTGTTCTTTCTTTTGCCACAAGAGAGTGAGTAGGTTCTTGTGATTGTGGAACTTCAGTTTCCTATCTAGGTAAAAGTGGTTGGTGTTCAGGTGATGGTTGCTCAAAGGTGTGCGCAATGGGTTCACTGTCAGGGTCAGGTGAAGGTGATGTAGGGTGAGGTGTTGAATCAGTTACAGGTGTAGGTTCAGACTCAATGGTTGCAGATAGCACAGGTGGGTTAGATGAAGATGAGTTTAATGGTGAGAAGTTTGATGGTTGATCCCATGTTGATATGCTTGTTATTGCACTATTGATCCACAACAACATACGGGTAACATTACAGGCAACAAAGGTCTAGGTACCCTCTAAAAACCCCTTTTTCATGTTTCCAAAAATCTTTTTGGTCAATACAATAGCAAATAAGGATGTGTATTCTCAGATCTTGTATTTCAAATCAATCTGTAGAAAATCCGAGGGTACATAAAACTTAGTTTTACTTTTTAAGTTTGCCACAATAGCCATCAAAGATTAATTTTGAAAAGTTTATAAATCCTGATAGTAGAAAGGACAAATCAAAGCCTGTCGCAGATTGCTACCAAATTGATCCATCCACACTTTTTAGGACACATACAATGTAAAATATGATGGGACTAAAAATTCTCCATTGGGTGTAAATGACTTTTCCAAAAGTAAAAGTACCATCAGCTTGATACCCATATTAGGCAATCCCTTCAAAAATCTCTTGTATTGGCATCATGGAAATCCCTGAAGACATCGCATAATTGACAGTTTACTTCGAACGATCCTCCTGTAATTGTATTACTCAATAGTAATCTATGGTTTGCTCTTAGTTCTAGAGTCCCATAAGCAAGAGTTAAGGATAGTGATATTGTGTGTCAAGGCATACCTAATATGCGAGCCTTTTAAAAAGTATACTATCTCTGCAAACCCTGTACTTTCTTTAGGTTTCTTTAAGAATCCCACTTGGTTATGCTTGTCGCAGTATTTCATTAAAGCCATACTTTGAAATTGTAGGTAAAGGGTGTGATTGTTGGGTATTTCAAATGGGTTTAACACGTGTTAGTACAGTAACTTAGTACTGATTGGTATCATCTACGGACTTTTTGCGTAAAAAATGAATTGCAATTGGCACTCCGAGAAAATAGTCTCTTTTGAATGAAGAAAAACTATTGTTGGTGAGTTAAAACAGTAATTATCCAATTGGTATCATTATCCACTTAAATATACCCGCAATTTGCTCTAACGGTCATATTTAATGAACAGTCAAAGTTGTTAGACAAAACAGTACTAATGACGAGTTACCAGTATTAATATTGGCCTATTAAACTTAATTCTGGTCAACCAGTATTAACCTCATATTGTCAGAACTAACAATAAGCTTACCAGGATTAAGTAGTAAACTACCAGAATTAATTATGACAATACCAGAATTACCTCTTTGCATATTACCGTTTACCTTTAATCCATGCTCCAATCCTTCGTGCAATCCAAGTATAACCTGAAAACGTTAAGCCACAAACAAAACATACTACAAAACTATTCGAAAACACTATGCTATTAGTCTTTTGTATTCTAATAACTACTAGAATTAGTATAACCTTTATAAATTACAAACTATATATTTAATCCTCCCCTTAAATATAGCTATGGATTTATCATACCAATATTAACCACTAAGAAATTGAATCTTGGTCCATCAAAAGCTTTGGTCAATAGGTCAGCTACATTGAAATCTGTGTGAATTTTCTCTACCCAAATGAGCTTCTTCTCATAAGAATCTCGTATAAAGTGGTGTCTGATCTCTATGTGCTTTGTCTTGGAGTGATACACCGGATTCTTCACAATGCAGATTGTGCTTTCATTATCAATGTGGATTTTGGTATTCATGAAATTGAAACCATAGTCTAACATTTGATTCTGAATCCATAATTACTTGGGCCAAGCAGCTTGCTAGAAGCTACATATTCAGCTTCTGTGTAGGGTAGCCAAACTATAGTTTGTTTCTTGCATTGCCATAAAATTAATCTGGCTCTAGAAATTCTACAACCCACCAGTTGTGGATTTTTCTATCATAGGTTTGACCCAGCATAGTTATCTATCCTGAGATGCTTCTCAGGTCAAAATTGATTCTCTAGGGATACTATAAGCACAAATTGAGTTTACCCTTAAGGTACTTAAAGATTCTCTTCACATCGCATTAAGGTCGTGGTAGTCTTGGGAGGTGACCTAAAAAATGAGACAAGAACATACTGCAAAACATAATATCAGCCTAGAGGCAGTTAAATAATAAGTGAACCTATCATGGTTCTGATTTAAGTGTAAAGCCACTTCATAGCTTCTCATTTTTGTCAATGCCATCTTGGTCTCATTGGGTTATTGTAGTTTTTACACTTGTAAGGTTCAAAACTTTTTCGCATGTCTGCAACATATTTGTCTTGAGAAATAAAAACTCCATCTGTATTTTGCTTGACTTAAATCCAAGGAAGAATATGGGGCGTAGGAGGCGGGGGGGGCGCGAGTTCACCCATAGAACTCATTTGAAATCTGCCTTTCATCAATGCCTCAAATTCATCACACCAAGACTTTCTAGTAGAGCCAAAAATGATATCATCTATATACACTTGAACCAGCATGATATCCTTCTTGTCCTTCTTAATAAACAAAGTCTTGTCAATAGTACCCCTTCTATATCCATTGTTCTTTAGGAAAAGTGATAAAGTAGCATTACAGTCTAGTGAGCGTGATGTAATCAATTATAAAGCTTTGACAAACCTAATAAACAGTCTTGGATGATCAGGATCACAAAACCAGGAGGCTTGAGAAATCATACACCTCCTTCATCTATAGTTTCCCATACAAAAATGTACTTTTTACAGTCCATTTTGTATACTACAAACCCCATAAATTAAGGCAAAGGCTAAAAATAACCTGATAGCTTCTATTCTTGCCACAGGAGCAAAAACCTCATCATAGTCAATACCCTCTTCTTGTTTGTGACCTTGGGCCACTAGTCTTGCCTTATTTCTGACAACTACTCATCTTTCATCCTTTTTGTTTCTGTATACCCATTTTGTTCCAATTACCTTTGCTCTATGAGGTAGATCTACTAGAATCCATACATGTTGCAGCCTAAAACTATAACAACTCTCTTGCATAGCTTCAACCAATGTTATCTTTTAGAGCTTTATAAAAACTTTTTAGGTTACTCCTAAGATAAGATCGCAGGCATATAAAATAATGATGATGATCTTTGTGATCTGTTCCTTTGCTGCTTTGATCATAACTTACAAGTGCATGTGCTCCTGAATGTTGTTGCACTCTGCTTCTAGTTTGCACAGATAACTTAGGATCACCCAGTATTTGACTTTGTGGGTGGATGTTGTGTATCCTAAGAGTAGGAATGGGACTAACAGGTGCTTCTATTGGTAAGTTGTTGAAATCATAGACCATATCCTCATCATCATAAGAAGCCTCAGATCAAAAATCCCTTTCTGGGGTTGTTAAGATTGTGAGCTCTGGCCATATCTGATCATCTGTAGATGTTGAGTACTTAACTGGACCATACCAGAATTTAACTAATGGTTATTACTTTGGTTAGCTTTGTTCTTAGGTACTTCACTTAAATGCTTTGGAGCAAGTTCATCCAATTCTCTTCTAAAAGCTAGAATTTTAGGAGTATCTTCTGAAATGCCAGTAGAATAAGCCTCCTTCTTTGATGTTTAAGGTTTTCTTTAAGGTTTTGAAGCTCTATCAAAACTCCTCTGCCTTTAAATTAGTAGAAGACTTCCTTAGTCCAACTTTTGCTGCTGTAGGCACAACAATAAGCTCCTCAGCCTCATCTTCTTCCTCAGAAACATTTGCATTAGGAGTTTGTAGAGTACCTGCACTGTTAGTCACTTCTGAAGTACCTGCATGTGGGTTAGTTTGATTCTCCAAAGACACAGGAATATAGTTCATAGAATCAGTGAGATAATCAATATCAAACATCCATCTATACCCTACTCCTTTCACATTGGGTTTTTCTTCAAGAAATTTTACATGCAGATTTACTTCTACCTTTTTGGTTACTAAATTATATACCCTAAAAGCTTTGCTATTTAGTGAGTAACCAACTAAGAAACCCTCATCACACTTTCCATCAAACTTGCCAAGCACACTTAGAGTATCTAAAATGGTAACATGGCACCCAAAAGGTCTTATGTAGCTAATAATTGGTTTGTGGCCAAACAAAAGCTCATAAGGAGTTTTGTTTTGAGGTTTAGTCACTCTTACCCTATTAAAGATATAGCAAGCAGTACTAACTGCTTCTGCCCAAAAAGTAGTTGGTAAAAGTGAGTCTGCTAGCATAGTTCTAGCAGCCTCAATTAGGGTCCTGTTCATTCTTTCAGCAACTCCATTCTGCTGTGGAGTTCTGGCATTGCTATACTCTTGTTTTATTCCCTTGTTCCCACAGAATTCAAGCATATCCCTATTCTTAAATTCAGTGCCATTATCTGATCTAATGATTTTAACCCTGTGATTAAGCTGGTTTTCAATTTGTCTAATGAAGTTCTGAAGGATGCCACTAGTTTCATCCTTTGTAGCCAAGAAGAATACCCAACTAAATCTGGTACAATCATCAGTAATTACAAGGCAATAACTTGCATGATTAATGCTTTTTACAGAAGTAGGTCCAAAAAGATCCATATGCAAGGTGTGTAATGGCTCAGTGATTGTTCTTTCTAATTTAGCCTTACAGGAGGCCTTGTGTTGCTTACCTTTGTGGCAGGCAACACATGTATGGTCATTTTTGAAAACCTTGGAAGGTAGACCTCTTACAAGGTTTCCCTTCACAAGTTTGTTTAAGTTTTTAAAATTTATATGACCTAACCTCCTGTGCCATAATTTAGATTCATCAGATGTGGCTTTTGCAATCAAACAAGCATAATCTTTTGTGAGAGAAGGTGTCTTCATATCAAAACTGTACATATTGTGTTGCCTAGGGACTTTTAGAAGTATCTGATTTTCATCAGGCATCTTAAAGTCAGGAGACACAACAAGACATTCAGTTTCAGTAAAAAGAACCTTGTGCTGCTTATCACATATTTGTGATATTGAGAAAAGATTAAAATGCCCAAGTTCTTTTACAAAAGACACACTATCAAAATCTAAATTACCAACTCTTATCCTACCTTTACCAGTAATGTAGCCTTTGCTACCTCCAAAGGTAACAGATCCCCCTTTGCATTCTTCAAAATCATCCAGGTGATCCTTGTTACCAGTCATGTGCCCTGAGCATCCACTATCAAATATACCTCTGTCCTCCATGTTCTTGAGTGGATGATCCTGCACATGAAAAAGAGAAATTAGTTTCTCTTAGGGACCCAGGCCTTTTCAGGCTTGGGTCTGCCTTGTGGTCCTTTAACATTTACAGTTCTAACAAAATTGGATCCACTATTATAATTGGAGTTTGGTCTTGGTCTCCTCCAATTATAACCTGCTGAGGTCTTAACAGCAGTGCCCCAATTTCCCTTTACAGCATGAGAAACATTTGTGCTGTAGTTTTTGCAAAGGGTCTTCTTACAGATGAATGTGATTTTGAAAAATCCCTTCTTTGATTAATTTGATTCATCCTTTGGTCATATTGGTACTAGACTGTTTGAGGTCTTGTTAGGTTACAGCTGTCTAGATCTAACAGTATTAACATTAGAACTAACAGCATTAACTTTAGGCCTAACAGAATTAATATTTGTCCTACCAGTATTAATATTAGGCCTAACAGAATTAAAATTTGGCCTACCAGCATTAAGTTGTACTGATCTAGGAACAAATTTATTTGAGTGATTGACCCTGTTAGCTTTTGTCCAGACTGGTTTTTCCATCCAATTACCAGTATTAACAACCCTCTTAACCTCAGCTTCCCTTGCCATTTTCTTTTCATAATAGTCACAATCTTTAATCAAATGACTTAGACTACCACAAACAAAACATTTCTTCTTTGTAAAAGAGTAACCTTCCCCTAGTTCTCTTTCCATCATATCATTCCAATTCTTCCTATTAACTTTATGTGTTTCTTTATCTTTGAGTGGTTGCCTAGGAGTTTTTACGTGTTTTGCACAACTAGGTTCAACTTCTTGTAATTCAGACACAACTTTTTCATTAGTTATTTCCAACCTTGACTTAGACATCTCATTTGGTACACTTAAACTTTCTGATTCAGTCTCAAAAGAGTGCTCAGAGGTATTTCCACAAGATCCTTCATAGTTAATTGTATTGACAGTTAGAATGCTCATAAAAAAAAAAAAAAAAAAAAAAAAAAAAATATATATATATATATATAAAAAAAAAAAAAAAAAAA
>BQNB010021368.1:5829-64339 GCA_026074375.1 Tanacetum coccineum | reverse complement strand
AGGTTGGTCGTCTCATAAATTTCGATGACCATGCGCTATAACTAGGAGTAGGCTCTATTAGACATAAAAAATCGAACATTTTTAATGACTTACTACAAGTTTGATATCTCGTGTGGAAAATATATTCATGTTTATAATATCGTGATTGAGTGTCATTCCAATAATGAGTATATTTATATAGATTAGTAGGTACCATTATTTTAGATTCATATAAAATGTAGATTATAAATCGAGTGCCACTTAATATTAAAAACTTGAAAGATCTAGAAAGCTGAAAATCAAAAACAAAGGTGAGTTACTTTGTTCATGCTATTGTAATACTACATTCGTCTCAAAATTATCGTCCACAGACAAAAAACACATGTTTAAGAAAAACATTATAATTACAGCTTTCTTTTTCTTACTTTTTGTGGAATGACAGTTTTACCTTTAAATAATTAATTTAAAACTTATTTTATATTTGTAATAATAACCTCAAGTAAAGGTAATATGATAAAGTCGAACTAAATTCTCAATCTATTTTTGGAAGTGAACAATTATTTTGGGACAATCTGAAATTAAATAGTGAAGAATAATTTTGAGACGGATGTAGTAATTTTTTCTTAATGGCATATCATAGTGATTCTTAAATATAGATACGTGATTGACATGGATACATGATTTATACTAACATGTGCTCGCATTTCACGACGGGTGAAAAAAAGAGAGAGTATTTTGTAGTTTATTAACTAAATTTAAATACAACAATAGATGTAGTCTTTTCACACAAAGAAGATATGTGGAATTTATCTATCATATTTTTGAGACTTATATAGTACATTAATCATTTTTAGCGACAAAGATGACATGTATAATATATGAAGACATGTATTGGTTATCTATCATATTGTAAAACTTATATGATCATCATTTTTAGCAATAATTATGTGAAACTTAAATCGTATACATTGGTTTTATCTAATCTATTTATACATATATGTGAGTCAGAGTATAGTACCAAATAAAAATGAGTTCCATCTCCGTCAAAGGATGTTGTAAAATGACACTACGTAAAACATTATTCACTTAGATTAAAAGATTAAAAAGAACTATTTATCTACTGATGTTTATGCATATTTTTCAAATATAAACAAAAAGTCACTTTTACCAAGGTTATATACGTTTAAACCTTATATATCTCCGTTCTAAAAAAATATACGTATAAACTATATAACTCGTACGCATAACACAAAGGAACCTATCTAACTTATGCTTTTTTTTCTTCAATGAGCCATTTTTTCAAATAGCTGTTGTGTAGTTGTGCACCAGATAATGAACCTTAATTTTTTTTTTGGAACGGCGATTTTATTACATCGGTCCGTTTGAGATTTTGGAACGTATTGGAGAGGTTTCGTATCGTCTGGCACTTCCTCCGCAGTTATCGCACGTTCACGATGTCTTTCATGTATCTCTTTTGAGGGGATACCATTATCATCCATTGCATGTCGCATCTTATCCTTTTGATCAGATTCAGCCTGATATGTCTTTGTCCGAGGAACCTGAATCCATTCTGGATCGTCAAGAGAGAGTCATGAGAAACAAAGTTATTCCTTTTGTGAAGATTCTTTGGAAGAATCACCCAGAGCGTGAGGCTACCTGGGAGACCGAAGAGTCTATGCGAGCTAGTTATCCTCATTTCTTTGTCTAGTTCGGTATGTTTTCGTTTCGTTCTCATTTCGTTTTCATTCCGGTTCATTTCAATTTTCGAGGACGAAATTTTTTTTTAGAGGGGAAGAAGTTGTAAAACCTAAAAATCTCAACAAGTGTAAAATTACCAAAATACCCCTAATGCAAGAAAATTCATAAAAGCTTAAATAAAATTCATTTAAATGTTAGAAATTATAAAAAATGCAACATGTGACAATTATGGAATTTTTGTAAGATTAAAATACTTTATGTTATACAAGAAAAATAAATAATATTTATGTATAAATATATATGCCGAAAATATGTATATTTATTTATTTATATAATACAAATTATATAAAATAAAATAGGATAAATACCAAAATAATTTTGCAAAGTTAAAAATCTGACTTATCTATTTTGAAAGGGCCAAAATCTCGGCATAATACCATTATAATTTCCTTTATTCATTTTTCATTTGATAAATCCTAAAAACAAGATCCCGAAACCCTAAAAACCTAAAGGAGGCGGCACAAATTTTTCCAAGGGCTTGCACGATTTTTCTAGGGTGTTTGAGGTTAAGTGTGTGTGGGGAAAAAAAAAAAAAAATAGTGGGAAGTTTGTGGAGTGATTGGTTCGATTTTGGTATTGTTTTGGGTTCGAAAAGCTCTACCGGATTCATAAATTCATAAAATCACTAAAGATCATCAAAGGTAATTTTGTAACTCATTTTTCATCATATTAATTCGTTCTAACCATAAGAAAATTTAGAATGCTATGTTATTTTGAATTTTTAATAAATCAAAATTATATTCGAAACACTAATTTTTGGATTAAATATGAATCGGCAATAAAAATATTTGTAAAATTTATTTTATATGTTTCCAAGGTTGTTCATATTGCATATAACTCAGATAAATTGTATGGAAATTTGAAGTGATTGAATAATTATTGGGATTTAAGAAGGGTTTGCGAATTTCAAAATAAGGGGAAAAGGAAAGAAAATGGGTTGTACTGATAGGGTTTATGGTTTGTTATCTTTTCCAAGTGCTATAAATGCTAATGATTGGAAATAATTGTGTTTGAGGTTTGGAAAATTAAAACTAGGGTTTGTGATTTAATTGTTAGGCCAATGTGATATAAAAGGGTATTAGGACTTTTTTTGTAATTTATGAAACTTTGTAGGTCTGTTATAGAACATGTTATTAGTACTTAATATATTCGGTATAAATAGTTGGGGTATTAAATGTCATATTGATATTATTTTGGATTTAAATGGTTAATACATACATTAAGTAAATTAGAAATTAATTTAATTAAAATAGAGGAATGAAATTGTAAATTCTGAAAAGTTAAGCGCCTTGGTTAGTAATTATGTATAACGGTATGTTTTTGTCATATTTGAATCTATAAGGGCTTGTTTTGGAATTATGGTAATTATGATATTGTTTAAGGTAATTATTAAACCAAAAGGACTAATATGTAAATTTTTAAATAAGGGTTTGACTTGTAATACATAAAATGGAAGGTATTATCTGAATAAAATGTGGTAACTTTGGATTATTTACACTTTTAACCTTGAAGATTGTTGATTTTGCATATTAAACCCTAAATATGGAACAGTTGGTCATATTTAACCCAAATTGTAGGTTGGCTTATTAAGTCCTAAGCTATCAAATAATTAAATAGAATCTCAAATGATGGAAGTTACTAAAAATGGAAAGTTACTAAAAATGGAAAGTTACTAAAAATGGAAACTTACTAAAAATGGAAAGTTACTAAAAATGGAAAGTTACTAAAAATGGAAAGTTACTAAAAATGGAAAGTTACTAAAAATGGAAAGTTACTAAAAATGGAAAGTTACTAAAAATAGAAAGTATAACTTAAATGAATGGTTTGTAATTCGAATTTATCATTTCTTTAGGTTCGGTCAAGAGGGAGTGATTTTGATATTCCTGTGGTGTTTCTTTGATATTGCTTTGCTTCGGAATAAGGTACAGATATTCTGACCTTATCGTTAAGGTTTCTCATGACATATTCCTCTCTATCTTTGATTACTTATGTGATTTGCTACATTTGCTCTGAGCCTTTTATCTTGGCTTTCTTATATGATCTGTTATCATGTTCTATTTGAACCCTGCTATGCTACCTTTGATATTTGAACCTTTGATATTTGAACCTTTGGCATTGAACCTTTGCTATGATCCCTTTGAAATGAACTTTGATATGACTTTGCTTTGAACCCTTCAGTTTGAGAACCAAGCCACTATTTGTTTCCTTTTTCTCTCTTCTGTTTCCTAGCCATGAAGGTAACATGGCCGTGTCATTGATGCACCTTTGGCATGACTCATGTGTGAGTGAGTGATTTCTCACGCCGTCCCCCATTTGATATTATATGTGCACTATGAAGATTATTATTTGTTTAAGGGGCGTATGGATGCATCCTAGATTTGTTTTGTATTCGATGGATTATGACATTATGATATATGGATATTTGGTGACTGATGTTTGGGTGCATTCCACGTCTTTCACAACAATTTGGAGCTAGCTACTCCATGGTTACTATGATATGATTTGTTTGGGCTTGGTAATTGAACTTGATTTGATCTTCTGATTTGTCTTACCTTACATTTGTATCCCTTTGATCATGTCTTGTGATATCCTTTGTACCTTGTAAATTATGTTATAATATTAACGTTTTTTAATATTTTTTTTCTCTTTTTTTTTTGTATCGTATCCTTTGATTTCCGTTATCTTTTGCATTCGATTATATATATCTGTTCACTGGGCTTTGTAAGCTCAGCCGCACTTTCTTTTCCTGCGGCAGGTATCTAAGCTAGGAGCTGGGGTTGCTTTCAGGCTATGAGTGCTGAGTGTGGACTTACCCTAGAGATCTTAGTTTTGATATATGAATTGTTTCTTTCAAGACATTTGTTATTTCGTTTGGATATGTCTGTCCTTTGAGAACTTATGTATTTTAAGTCATGTTGACCTATTTCCTTTGGTTAATTATTTAAGACTTCCGTTGTTTATGCTTGTGTTATGATTATGAATGCTTTTGATGTCACACCATATTTGTAATACTTCTACCCTTTTGGGTCGGGGCGTTACAAATTGCCTCAAATGGCGTTAGATCACGTCAGTTCTGACCCGGGTCCACAATGTTCAACAACGGTACTTGAACAAGACAGTTTAAGTCCCGGTTTACAAAGTCAAGAAAATTTTCCTCAAGTAGCTGAGACAGTAACAACGTCAAATGAGCTGGAATTGCTATATAGTCCGATGTTCAGTAAATTACTCAATGGAACTTCTCTTGTTGTGTCAAAGTCTTCCGCTGTACATGCTGCTGATAATCCCGATAAATGTCAACAAATTACACAACTAAACTTCTACAACCAAACGATGTTGCGATCCAACTCATTGAACATTCAAGCAACCACATTAAATCATATCAAGTACCAACTGTCACTACCACCTGAGAAAAATTATTCAAGCAGAATAACCAATACAGAAAAATGCACAATTTGACGAAGATGAATTTTTCAAAAATCTTAGTACACGGTACAAGAACAAGGGGAGGTCATCAGTCTCATCATGTTGATTCGTCAAAACCTGCATAACTTTCTATCAAAACACCATCCTTCTGCACAACGTTGGAAAAAATGATCATCCATTCGATCAAGTCATAGGAAATCCTTCTCAATCAATTAGAACAAGAGTCAGCTAGAAAAGATGGCGAAGATGGTATGTTCGCATCATGTGAGTCGACCGAACCCAAAGAAAACATCAAAGAAGCCATGGCTGATTCTGCATGGATTGAAGTGATGCAGGAAGAACTCATCAGTTTGATCGATTAGATGTATAGGAATTAGTCGACAGACCACTTTGCAAAAATGTATTAAATTAAAGTGGATCTGGAAAACAAAACATGATGAGGAAAATATTATCATTCGCAACAAATCTCGTCTTGTAGCTAAGGGATATTCTCAAAAGGAAGGAATTGATTTCAAAGAGTCATTTGCACCAGTTGCTCGGTTGGAAGCTGTACGGTTATTCATTGCATATGCTGCAATAATCATTTTACAAGTGTACCAAATGGGACTGTTTTTTAAAAACTCGCATTTCATTTCTTTACGGACCTCTGAAGGAAGAAGTGTACGTAAACCAACCAGATGGATTTGTTGACCCATATCATCCTGACAAAGTTTACCGTCTCAAGAAAGCATTATATGGTCTCAAACAAGCACCAAGAGCGTGGTATGATGAACTCTCCAACTTCCTGGTATCCGAAGGATTCTCAAAAGGTTCTATTGATCCAACTCTGTTCATAACTAAACATGGGGAAGACATATTGCTTGTGCAAATTTACGTTGATGACATAATTTTTGGTTCTACGAACCCAAAACTTTCAAAACGATTTGGAAAACTAATGCACAGCAAGTTTGATATGTCTATGATGGGGGAGCTGAAATTCTTTTTAGGAATTCAGATCCACCAATCCCCTCGTGGTATCTTTATAAACCAAGCTAAGTATGCTCAAGAGATACTTAAAAAGCATGGTATGACCTCATGTGATAGCATTGGTACACCAATGGCTACAAAACACCTTGATGCTGACTTGAGTGGTACTCCGGTCGACCAAACGAAATATCGTAGTATGGTCGGAGCACTCATGTACCTAACAGCAAGTAGACCAGATATTGTACATGCAACATGTTATTGTGCTCGCTATCAAGCGAAACCGACTGAGAAACATCTCACTGCGGTTAAACGGATCTTTCGGTACCTTAAAGACTCCATTAACATGGGTCTTTGGTATCCGAAGGACACCGGTTTCGAACTAACTGCTTTTTCAGATTCGGATCACGCGGGCTGTCTCGATTCACGTAAGAGTACATCTGGTGGCATACAATTTCTAGGTGGTGATAAGTTAGTCAGCTGGTCATCCAAAAAGCAGGACTGCACTTCAATGTCTTCAGCAAAAGCCGAGTATGTGTCTTTATCTGTGTGTTGCGCACAAGTTCTATGGTTGAGAATCAGCTCACGGATTATGGCTTCCACTTTGATAAAATACCTATGTATTGTGACTCAAAGGCAGCCATAGCCATATCGTGCAATCCAGTCCAACATTCACGTACCAAGCACATCGATGTCAGATATCACTTCATAAAGGAACATGTTGAAAAGGGTATTGTTGAATTATTCTTTGTCGAAACTGAATACCAGTTAGCTGACTTGTTTACTAAAGCTTTATCGGAAGATAGGTTCACGTATCTTGTCAGACGACTCGGTATGAGATGTTTGACTCCAGATGAACTGGAGGTTCTGGCAATTGAATCTGCTTGATCCATCTTGATCCACAACATTCATATGTAAATATTGTTATTCTCTCTTTTCTTTTTTATCTAAAAAAAAAAAAAATTTGAAAAAAAAAAAAAATACAAAAATCTAAAACCAACAAAAGAAATATAGAAAATATAAAAACCTAGAAAAAAAAATACAAAATCATAAAATTTCAAAAATACCAAAATAAATCTTCTCGACATTCTCTGGAATCGATAACATTTTCGTACTAGAATGTTGATTAACATCGACAAGGAGTGTAAATGAAGTCGAGCGAGAGTTTCAAATGCCTTTCAAACAGTCATTTCTAAATTTTTCTGAATGACTTATGTACATTTCAGTGCATAACTCGGTCTTGAATGTAACAGGGGAGTGTACGCTTCAGTGCGCTTACTCTAAAAATAGAAGAGAAGTCTTCTATCATGTTTTTAAAATCGTTGAACACAATTTTTCAAAAAGAACTTTCAATGTCCAAATTGTCAACAATATAATTTTGGTGGTCTTTTTCATAAAAGTTTATAGTTAAATGTGTGTTCAACACTCCCTTTCTCGAATAATCTTCAAAGAAATTGCAGTACGTCGATGTCCATTTTATTGAATCAATTTCTTGAGGGAGATCTATATAAAACAAAGCCTATTAATGTTTTGTACATCTCATAAATGCAATTTATGTATCCAAAGAAGAAAAAAACACATTTTGGTTAATAAAAATGTGGAAAACTTATAATGTCAATTATTCCAAATACATTGTACACTAAGGCATCCTCACTTCCGCTTTAACATTTAGTGGTGTCATATCAATTTTTCATTCCAATGTCAAGTTTTATAAGATATTGGTAATCCCACATATACTGTTGAAGTGGAGCTGTTGGAATCTGAATTCATGCAATATCGTGGTATAATTTTTCTCCCCATGAAATTTTTCATGTCAATTTTTTAATCAATTGGTTTATCCAAATACTAAATGTTTTATTATTTAAAATAAAGGGGGAGAAAATGTGACTAAAATGTGATATAGAAGAATGTGATCGTTAAGACTCTAAGTGCAACTATTTCCTTCATATGTGAAACAATTTTGATACTCGGTGCACATGTGTAGGGGGGTATTTCAAAATGTCAGAAAAAGGTTTTTATGGTTCGATCTCTATCCAAAAAAATGGGGGGGGGGGGGGGGGGGGGGGGGGGGGGGGGGGGGGGGGGAACAACCTATTAATTTCACGACGATTCTGAAGTCATAAGGTGGTTAGGTTAGGTATAAGTCCTACGATCCAACCAGAACCGGAGGGATCTACCCAAGGACACTCCATAGTTAGAAATAGCAGTCCTTAGGTATGATTGGAGATGAATGAGTAAAAGGGAAAAATGCCGACTAAGATTGAGCTAACACTGGAACAATCACAACAAGGTGTTAGTAATGACGTCTTGGTAAGCATTGAAGGGGTTGAAGAATAAAAAGAAATGTATGGATAAAGGGTGAAAACAAAGCAGCCCTCCAAACAACTTAGGCAGAAACCGGGTCAATACATAATCTATCAAAATCACAATGATGATTGTTGATATTGAAGACGACATCATGGACCCAGTGATGCAATGCACAACCCTTCCCAGCCATTCGGGTTTCTCTCAAAAGAAACTTGTCTCATTTGTCACGGAGATACACACGTTATCTATTGACATCTCACTCCGAGATTGTTGATATTGAATAGGTGGCAGTCTGCTCCAGCCTCCGATTACTAAAACCAAAGTGCACAAATCGAGTCTAGAGCCAAGAAGAGATCAAATTATAAATCTCATTAGGACACAATGTCAAAATACACTTGTTGAACACCATAAAGTTCACAAGTTGTAACAAAGAGTCCTACGCATTATCCTTGAGATCTTGCCAGAACATCCGAGTGATACTTAAGTATTCACAGTGAAGATGGAAATCCTGCTTGAGCCAACATCAAACAAGCTCTTGGTAGGTGACTTGCAAGATTCTATATGAATCGAGCTTGTGATAACTGGATTTGGTCCAGTAAATGAATTGACGACTTAATCAGAAAGATAGTAACTATCTGATTCACTCTTACCGTGTTGTCTGCTTTGAGACGTTCCGGTAATGAGAACTAGCAAGCATGGTGAATCTAATACATCTGTATCAGAAGATCCTACGCTTTGAGCTGGAAACCCTGTCAAGGAGATTCTTTGAATCTACCTGATCACAGGTATAGTATTTATACTATAAAACGGGAAACCGGAGGTTAATGCAACCAAAGTCAAGATGAATGACAAAGCCATATTCATCTTTTATTGCTAACTGTCTTATTTCAGGTTTAGACGACGGTGTTGCAGCCTCATTCCAGCGAAGTCGGATTCATAAACCACATGCTTATACTCAAGTTTTCAAAGTCAATCATTCAACGTCAAGATAGTTGATTCTAATCTTCCCCACCATCAAAGAGCCGCAAAGTCAAATAAAGAATCATCAGTTGGGGAGATTGTTAGACTTATAATCACATATGTCAAACAAGAATGTAACAAGTATGAGCATGTTGGTCAAGAGCACAAGTTGATCAAGAAAGTCAAATCAAGATGATTCAAGTCAAGGAGATGATGCAAGATAACGATCTCAAGAACTCAAAGTCAAATGATAAAGGCTCAAGATCAAGATCACAAAGCATGAATGATCAAAGCCATTACAAACAAGACAAGACCAAAACAAGGCAAAGCATAAACGTCAAAAATCACATCCTCAACGTCATCGGTGGTACGGAGGAGTGTGAAGAAAGAGACCTCAACATTGGGGGAGATTGTTAGCCTTAATTTTATATAAGTCGAACAAGAATGTTATCGGTCTTATTAGTCATAATTAGTCTTGTTAAGTAATAGGCTAGTCGGGTTCAACGGGCTTGGATTGTAATCTAATATTGTCCATGTTTCGGGCTCAAAGCCCAAGAAAAGCCAAGCCCGGCCCAAGTTAGAAAGCCCATAAGCCACTCATGGCTCAAGGGTATAAATAGAACCCTCTCCTCACATGGAGAGGGTGTTGGTTACCATTTGCATAATTTGTGTGTGTGTGTAATCTTCCATCTCTAGTTTTCTCTCTAATAAATCTTCCAACTTTTCTCTCTTCTCTTTTCTACTATTTTGCTTATTGGTATAGCTTATGTTGTGAAATGGATTAAGCTTTTGGGATAACAGAAACCCATATGGGCACTAACTCTTACACTCGAAATATATGAAACCACACGTAAACTTTTAAAGAAAATGAAATGGCGTGGCTAGAGAAAGGGTATGCGACATCATTAGACGTTTGCATGTGTTACACGACCCTTATATAAGCTAATCGAACTCATTTGTGGTTACTAGGTCTATTAACGAAATTCTAATGTTATTAGTAAGCGAAACAGACCTCTAATGGGCATCGCCAGGCCTAACGGTCTGTTAACGGGTGTAAAGGGGGCCCACAGCTTATTGATAAGCTCCACGAGCTTATTAAGTGACCTAATATGCTTATTGGTCTTGTATGGACTCTCATGTACTTTAAAAACCTAACTGGGCCCTTGATGGGCTTGGTGGCCCATTACCGTGGCCAAACACGAGCCTATAAGCCACGAATAAGCTTGGAAGTTATTGGACCTAAATGGATCAAGCCCAAACACTTAAACTACTATTTGGGCTCATATCGTGCCCAAGAAGCCCATTAGCGAGCTTATTAGCTTATTGAATAAGCCATACAGTAAAAACAACTTCATAGTAATCATAAATGCTTAACGAGATAAGAAAATAAGAGGAATCATAGGAGAAACCTTTGTGTACCATTCAGACTAGATTTATTGGGCTCACGAGCCCAACAAGCTCAAATAAGCTCATCTGAGCTTATTTTCCAGCTAAACAGTTTCATATGAGCTTATATAAGTCAAATAAGAGCTTATGTACTTTTAGAATCCTAAATGGACCCTTTGTTTGCTTAATGGGCCTTGACGAGCTCAATAAGCCCAATAAGCTCAAATAAGCTCATCCGAGCTTATTTATAAGCTGACAACAGCTTATGTAGCTTATTGGAGTTATTAAAACCTATTGTTACTTGTTAGATCTTAATTGGGTTTAAAATGCGATTTTTACAAATTAAGGGGGCTAAAAGTGTCAATTTCAAACCTAAGGGTTAAAACAGTCAAAAATGAATTTATAAAGTTCTAGGGACTATTTTTGTAGCTTCTGAAACTTAAGGGACTATCCAACACTGTATTCATGAACTAGAACATGTGGAAGACATACTGCTTGTGCAATTTACGTTTGATATCATAATTTTTTGGGTTTTCTGACGAACCCAAAACTTGGTCAAAACAATTGGAAAATAACGCACAGCAAGTTTGATATGTCTAAATATGGAGGAGCTGAAATTCTTTTTAGGAATCAGACCACAATCTCCTCGTTGTATCTTTATAGAACCAAGCTAAGTATCTCAAGAGAATACATAAAAAGATGGTATACCTAATGTGATAGCCTATGGTACACCAATGGCTACAAAAACACATTGATGCTGACTTGAGTTGATTACTACGGTCGACCAAACCGAAAATAACGTAGTAATGTTCGTAATAAGACACCTCGTAACTGTAGTCAATTGTATGACATTAATGAAAGCACAAAAGAACTTATTTTAGGGTTTTACCGCGTTTGCTAATAAACTGAAAAGTTAATTTAAATCGCTAACAAAAATGATCATACAAAGTAATCGGGCCATTAAACGATTAAGTGATGTCATCAATCAAAGTGATAATATGATTATAAGAAGGATGAATTATCTACATTGCACATTTTTATTTTGTTGTTACGTAAAATGTTTACCGTTTCGCGAGTAAAGGTGCTTAAAAACCTTTCCCGGAAGCAACGTTAATTTATCTACCGCTTCATCGAATAACCCACAATTTTGAAAACACAATACTTAAAGTAATAATTAAAACTCAATATATATATCACATTAGACATTTTCATTATTAAAGAGGAATTGGAAATTATACATTTACATATGCAAGTTATACTTTTAATTAAACATATGTTACTTTAGGCTTTATATATACATATATACACTAGATAAATGAACAAATGCATACATATCCTACCCTAAACCTTAAAAACGTGTACATAAGCCATCTAGAAGGCCTTTGGCACCAATACAATCAATAGAACCTTCATTGCATGAACCCTTTCCACTCACTTGATGCTATGACTAGCCAAAACCAACCCATTGTTTCTCAAAACCATGTGCTATACCATTAGACACCTTGCAAAGGCTCAAGTGACCAAGGAATATGCTAAGGATCTTTGCTAGTATAAATAGGAGTGCAGGTTTAAGAGAAAACCACATCTACACTTCTCTCCTTTACTTGAAAAATCAAACAAAACCCTCTTTTCCCTTATAAGAGCTCACGGCTCAAAACACCTTCAAGAAGCAATCCATTGCTTGATTTTTCTTGATCATATAAGTGTTCTTATATAACATTTCCTAAGGTGTTCCTAAAGACATTTGGTTCAGTTTGGAAAAGGATTTTGCAAGAAAAGTGTTTTTGAAGTTTAGCTTGGAACTTTTGAATCTTGATTTTGGGAAAAACCTTGTTAAGTGTTTGTTTATAATCTTTCAAAACAAGGTTCCATTATCATCCTTATACTCTTATTACATTTATATAATGCCTGCATGAACATATCTATACTCGTTATCTTGTTTTAATTGAAATAATTATGTAAACATATTTAAAAAAACACATAAAACCCTAATTGTTCCCATATTGAGTATAAACTATTATTGATAAAACAAGTGGTTAAAATAACTTATATATTTGAAAAGTAGAGTCTTATTAGATAATCATAGACTCCGGAATCAAGTTATTTTGTTAAGAAACGAATCTGATACGTACAGTTCAAGTTATAACTACTTATTTCTCCAACAAGTTTCTTTTAATCTACTTTTATAATTAATATATCAATACATTTTTCCTTATGATTTAAAATATCAATTTTTAACTACAAGTGCTATATTAGTAGGGAATTTTATAAAGGATATGTGAGCCACTTCTGGAGTAACGTATTGAGATTCTGGATTTACGATTTAAAGTGTCCTAACTCCTCCAAACTTAACTGTCAGACCTTTATCCCTTAATGATACCCAAACGATAGTACAATGATAATTATAAAAGATCAACAACACCTTTATTATATCCTAAATACATCAATGAGAATTTAAATCAAAATTCACTACAAGTATATATGTGGCATTGTATTGTGTACTATTTATTTCGTCTGGATGCTTACAGTTCTTCTTTAATCGACCTGTACTTTTATTAGTACATTCGTCTTTATCGTGACGCTTTATCAGTAGTGATATACTCTGTTCAAATTCATTTGAGGTGAGTTCATAGCCCCATGTTTTACTTTAATCATACTTTATAAGTTTTGGGGTGAGAAACATATGCACGTTTTACAAATTGGACGCAAGTGTACATTTTATCATGATTACGTTTTGCCTAAGTAGCGATAACCCACTGTGCCCATGAATCATGAACTGTTAAATTACATATATGTAGTCGTGGATTACATTATGTGAGCGCGAATGATTATAAATAGATCTATTTGGGATGACTTCCCCGTTCGGGTGACTAGCTATCACCAGGTAAACGAACGTATTTCATGTCGGATACTGGATGTTAAGGGTTGAACATCATCACGGGCAATGTAGGCAATATATATCTATATATTGTATTCAATTATGTCGAGTTTCGGTGTCATGAGCTTAGGAAAACGTAAATACATTTGTGATGTCTGCATCTGTTGCATTATCACAGGGAAAGTCTTGCGGGTCCTCTGGCTTGAACATTTTATTAAACCTATGAAATTCACCAACTTTTATTTAGACGTTTTAAAATGCAAATGTTTTTCATGAGGTCATTAAGCACGAGGTTCGAAGGATACATGGGGTTATATTTTCTGAGAATTCCTGCATTAAAGATTGTAGTCGCATGTACATTTTGTATTATCGCCGTATATGGGCTGAAAAACTTTGTACCAATATCAAGTAAAGCTCGGGCTTTTGAAATACAAATAACTAAATAAATCCAATGTATCAGTTTAAACAACTTTTTTGTGTTGTTCTTGTATTATCTTGTGTTATTGATCTGATAAGTAACACGCCCCGGATCCTTATTCCGCTGCGACCCATTTTGGGGGTGTTACAGATTGGTATCAAGAGCCAAGGTTATAGAGAACCAGGTCAAATGTTTTGCTGGACTATAACTCTTTTTCAAACATTTCATTCATAAAAAGGGGTTTTTCTCGGGGCATAACATAAATAAGTTTGTTTGCATTAGTTAGAAATACAAGTGCTTACATGATTAATATACGTGAATTACCAATTATATGTTATATAAATAACTACTAAGTCTTATAATTAGCATACTTATATAAGTTAGCTTAATTATTTCATCAGATAATAATCATGTACCGATTCCGACATTCTACTATTACATAACTTAACTGGAGTTGGAATATACAGACATGTGTGTCACCAGGAGTTACGGACCACATCACCCCAGGATTACGTGCCTGGCCCGGAGGCCACCACCACCTTCACCTATTTTACATAAAATAAAAAAAAATAAAAGTAACTCATATGTACCGACCAGAGTACCCAGAGTTTATGCCCACCTGAGGATCAGTCTTTCCAGCTGAGGACCACCGTTACCATGCTGTAGGTTTCACCTATGCGGACTCACCGTGATATATTCCCGAGTCAGATCCAATGGTAGGAAGTGAGGAGATCCTGAGGAGGACCCTGCCTACTAATCCAGATAACAAAGGAGAGTAAGATGAGGGAGATGAAGAGGAGGACACCTAGCTTTTGTCCGACTCTAACAGTTGTCGCTTTAACCAGCTATTGATCGTGACCGACGCTATACTTTATCTCATACTCACCCATTTCCCCAAACACCATCTCCACCACCTCCCCAAGATACTCATCCCACCTATTAGCCCTACTCGTTATTTAGAAACCCCCGAAGTTTGTTTACCATCCTGGAAAAGGCCTCGTCTTGCCTTCTCCTTACCCCTATTACGAGGTCAGGGGAACTTCAGCGCCCGGTGCTAGCAAGACATGATGTACCAGCCATACCAAGGGAAGACCCTTAAGTTGGTAGCAATGCGAAACCTTTATAAATTTGTTGATATAGTAAGCACGCTCGGGTCCTAGACATCCTGATGTCCGATATCTAGGGAGTTAGACTATGTCCAGCATCACGGATGCGTGGGATGGCTGCGGAAGCCATCGAGGAGATCGCAACCAAACCATCCCATAAGGGAGTCAATCGGAATATTACCGATCTCTCTACCACTGTTTTGATGAGTCAGAATACACCATCATGCATGGTTTGATAGGAGGAGCTCGAGTACGATCTTCTGAGCTGAGAGGCCGAGTCAACCTATTGTATAGTGATAGGCCTATTCACCATCATCTAGCAGTTATGGTCGAGAGGGAGGCTTGGATGGCCCGTGAGGCCTGGGGATTTTCTATGGACATTAGCGACGATACATGTTCACATGTTTTGGCACTACGTACTACGGTAGTGGAACAGCGTGCATTGATTTCTGGATTACAGGCAGAACCACACAGAGACAAGTTTCAATATTGACAATGAGCAACAAAAGCAACAAAGGGGCTACAGACACAGATGTCTGATGTTTATTTCAGAGGCTATCGGACCCGCAGAAGGTCGAAACACAACCGATGCACCAGAGGAGGCTGGTAGTTGTTCCTAGATTTTGGTTATGTGTAGCTATGCTATGCAGCCTGTTAAGTATTATGGGTTATTCCCAGCTAGCAGGCGGTATAGATCTTTTGTGTTTTGATTAGCTATCTTGTATAGCATACTAAGTGTTACGGGTATATCTCGGCTAGTATGGCTTTAGGTTATTTTGTCTTGTAACCTTATTTGGTTATGAACATTATGTATATAAACCAATCATGTATTATTTTTCCAAGTTAAATATGAAGAAGGATGGAGTTATGTTATATATGAAATCGATTATATGCGTGAAATGAATGTCGATTTGTAAATTTCAATACTATTGTGTATTTCACCTTGTGTTGTGATCTCGTTTTATTCATTATGTATACATCGGGTTATGGTTAAGATTTTTGAAATCTAACGGGTGTTATGTTTTCTTGTGATTTAAGAAAATGGCACCAAGAGGAAGGCCCACAAGAACCACGAGGTCAAGGCCAGTCACCACAACTCCCCCACCGGTCACAAACCCTACTACCACCACCGACCTTCGGTCACCAGTGCCCAACTGCAGGCCATGATTAACGAAGGTGTTACGGGCTGTCACTGGCAGCACGTGATAACAACCAGGAATGTGATGAATGCCATTCGTTCGGGATAGGTATCAGAAGGCCTGTTGCAAGTTGCTCTGAATGCCACCTACCCCGGGACTCCTAAAATGCAACCCTAGAACTTCAAGGGCACAGAGGAGTTGTTTGGACATACCCGATGGATTGAGAGATGGAGTCTGGATTTCAGTATTGAGCAATTGCTACAATACTAGTCAAGTCAAATTTTGCGACTTGCACTCTCATGACGAATCCTCTTACATGGTGGAATGCCCCAATGTTAAAGACCACTACTGCCTGATGCATCAGCATTTGCCATGCCAATGGGCAACATTTGAAAAAAAGATACCGAAAAATACAAGCCCGAGTGGCGAGATCAGAAAAATAATCGAGGCTGAGTAAGTGGAATCTGAAGGTTAGCTGGCACCGATGTGGTGGCCTATAATCGACGATTCAACAAACTAGCCCTTGATGTGTGCCAGAATGTTTCCGGAAGAGTCAGACCAAATTGAAAGATATATCGGTGGCTTGCCCGATATGATACTTGGTAGCGTAAAGGCATCAAAATCAAAAACTATGCAAGAGGTTATTGAGTTTACTACCGAGTTAATGGAGGACAAAACCAAGCCTATGTGGAACGTCTGCTTGATAACACAATAAAAGCTGAGGACCTCTGCCCGGAAACAACCAGATTCAGGCAAGCAAACAATAGGCAAAACATGGAAGTGGAAGGCCCTATGCCGCAGGGAATGAGTTGACAGGGGACACTACAAGGACCGTAGACCTTGGTGTTCTAAGTGAAACTATCACCACTATGGGTCTTGCGCTTCAAGCAATTGCCCACAAGTGCAACCGCTTTGGTCACGTATCTCGTGACTGAAGACCTCCCAAAAATGCCAACCTTGGGGCTAATCAGGGGGGCAATGGTTTGGTTTGAATTGGACGCTCAGGGACAATCAAGAGGATTGTCCGCAATTTGAAGAACAAACAACAATCGGGGTTAATCGGATGGAAATGCCAAGTCACCGACAAAGGATATATGTTGGTGGGAAAAACATACAGGGGCAAACCCGTACAACAATGTCGATACGGTAACGTATATCACCTAAAACAATCGCATGCATCTATTTATTGATACTGTGCCGATAGGAGTTTTGTATCTACTACATTTAGCTCTCAGAATTGTTATATCACTCCAACAGCATTGATCATGATTACTATGACGCACTAGCCTACGGCGAATGTTGGGTTAAACACTATTATTAGGGGTTTTTTAACGGTAAACTTCTTTATATCATCCATTCAACATAGACCTAAATGCCCGTAAGAACTAGGTATTTTTGACGTAATCATTAGTATGTGCTTGGTTGGCAAAATACCATGCCGTTACGTCTGTGCGGAAAAGATCGTTCGTAATTCCTTTTGGAGACGGAATTTTAATCAGTCTCGAGGTGACGGAAGCAGCAACAAACACGGGACTCGATTGAGCATCATCTCGTGTACTAAAGCTCAAGAGTATTTAGCAAAAGGATGTCACGTATTCTTAGCAAATATCACCGCCACCAAGGACGAAGATAAGTCAAAGGGGAAGCGACTTGAAGACGTGCCAGTTGTTCGGGAATTTCCTGAAGTTTTTCCCGAGGAGAACTTAACACCGGGTATACCACTCCACTCGACAAGTGGAATTTAGAAAATCGATTTGGTACCTGGTGCTGCAAGCCGTTGCACGGGCACCATATAGATTAGCAACCTGACGGAAAATGAAGGAATGCGGAGCAACTACAAGAACTTACGGACAAGGGCTTCATAAGACCAAGTTCCTCACCTTGGGGAGCTCCAGTCCTATTCGTCAAAAGAAAGATGGTTCTTTCCGGATGTGTATCGACTACAGAGAATTGAACAAATTGACGGTAAAGAACCGTTACCCACTCCCAAGGATTGACGACCTATTCGACCAACTGCAAGGGTCGAGTATTTATTCAAAGATCGATCTGAGGTCGGGGTATCACCAGTTGAGAGTTCGAGAAGAAGACATCCTCAAGACTGCATTCAGGACTCGATACGGTCACTATGAATTCCAAGTCATGCCTTTTGGTTTAACTAATGCACCAGCCGTGTTCATGGATCTTATGAACCGGGTGTGTAAACCGTACCTAGACAAGTTTGTAATTGTCTTCATCGATGACATCTTGATCTACTCCAAAAGTAAGAAGGAACATGAAGGACATCTTAGGCAAATCTTAAAATTGCTTAAGAAGGAAGAATTGTATGCCAAGTTCTCTAAGTGTGAATTCTGGATCCCCAGAGTACAATTCCTCGGACATGTGATTGACTGTCAAGGTATTCACGTTGACCCTGCCAAGATTGAATCTATCAAGGATTGGGCGTCTCCTAAAACACCAACAGAGATTCGCCAATTTTTGGGCCTTGCCGGCTATTATAGAAGATTTATCGAAGGGTTTTCAAAGATAGCCAAAACAATGACCAAACTAACCCAGAAAGGTGTCAAGTTTGATTGGGGTGATAAACAAGAAGCAACTTTTCAACTATTGAAGCAGAAGCTGTGCAGTGCACCAATCCTAGCCTTACCTGAGGGAAGCGAAGATTTTATCGCATACTGTGACGCTTCAAAGAAGGGTTTGGGCGCTGTGTTGATGCAAAGAGAAAAGGTGATTTCTTATGCATCACGTCAGTTAAAAATTCATGAGAAGAACTATACAACACATGATTTAGAACTTGGGGCAGTAGTGTTCGCTCTAAAGATGTGGAGGCACTATCTGTACGGGACCAAGTGCACAGTGTTCACTGATCATAAGAGTTTACAACACATTCTTGATCAGAAGGATTTAAATATGAGGCAACGTCGCTGGTTAGAGTTGCTGAGTGATTACGATTGTGAAATTCGTTATCACCCAGGGAAGGCGAATGTTGTTGCTGATGCTCTGAGCAGGAAGGAACGAGAACCACTAAGGGTTCGGGCCTTAGTGATGACTATTGGCTTGGATCTTCCTAAACAAATCCTGAACGCCCAGACGGAAGCAAGAAAGCTGGAGAACATCAAGAAGGAGGATGTTGGAGGTATGTTAGTTGAGAATTCAAAAGATCCGGAGAAATTCAGAACAGAAAAGTTGGAACCGCGTACGGATGGAACTCTATGCCTCAATGGCAGGAGTTGGTTACCTTGTTATGGCGATTTACGGACTGTAATCATGCACGAGTCCCACAAATCAAAATACTCAATACATCCGGGTTCTGACAAGATGTACCAAGACATGAAGAAGCTATACTGGTGGCCCAATATGAAGGCAAACATCGCCACCTATGTTAGCAAGTGTTTGACATGTGCTAAGGTCAAAGCCGAACACAAGAGACCATCAGGTTTGTTAGTGCAACCCGATATACCTGAATGGAAGTGGGACAACATCACGATGGACTTTGTCACAAAGCTTCCTAAGTCATCGCAGGGTTATGACACTATTTGGGTAATCGTTGACCGACTGACAAAGTCTGCCATTTTTATGCCAATGTGACAACGGATCCCTTGGATAAACTTGGCGAGGATGTACCTTAAGGAGGTAGTCACGAAGCATGGAATACCTGTATCAATTATTGTGATCGTGACCCTCGATCTCATCAAAACTTATGGAAGTCCTTCAGAAGCTTTGGCCTCCCCCCCCCCCCCCCCCCCCCCCCCCCCTCCCCCCCCCCCCCCCCCCAGGTACGAGTTTAGATATGAGGTAATGCATATCATCCGGAAATGACGGACAAAGTGAGAGGACTCTATCCCAACTCTCGAGGATATGCTACGTGCTTGCGTAATCGATTCGGAATGTGGGTTAAACATTTGCCATTGGTGAGTTTCATATAATAACAGTTATCACGCTGCATAAGGCTGCCCCCTTTGAAGCACTTTATGGTCGAAATTCCGTTCACTGTTTGTGGGCTGAGGTAGGGCAAGTTCAACTCACTGGTCCAGAATTAGGTGCAAGCTAAACGGAGGGAGAATCATTCAAGTCAAGTCAAAGGATTCCAAGCCGCTCGCTCGATCGACAAAAGAGCTATGCCAACTTAAAGCGTAAGCCAATGGAGTTTCAAGTTGGGGACAAAGTTATGCTTAAGGTTTCGCCTTGGAAAGGGGTCGTACGTTTTGGCAAACGGGGGAAGTTAAACCCCAGATATGTCGGACCTTTCAAGGTTTTGAAAAAGGTTGGAACCGTTGCTTACAAGCTTGAGCTTCCTCAAGAGCTGAGCAGGGTCCACAATACGTTTCATGTATCCAACTTAAAGAAATGTTATTCTGACGATCCATTAGTCGTTCCGTTGGCGAGGATCAAGTCGGATGGAAACTTCTTTTTGTTAGTGGGTTGAAATCATGGATCGTGAAGTCAAACAATTGAGACGAAGCCGTGTCCCAATTGTCAAGGTTCGATGGAACTCTAGGCGGGGCCCTGAGTTTACGTGGGAACGTGAAGATCAGTTCAGGAAGAAATATCCACACCTCTTCACCAAGACCGCACCATCGACAAGTGCCATGTCATAAGCCTTGCGGACAAGGCTCATTTAACAAAATAAAAAAACAATAAAAACACAAAAAAACAAAAATAAATAACTAAACTAACCACCTATAAAAAAAAAAGATTAAAAAACGGGGAAGGACTATAACCCCTCGTAACTTTGGTCATTGTACGACATATGTAATGCACAACTTATTTATTAGGGTTATACGCGTTTTGCTCATAAACTGTAAAAGTTAAAGGTAAATAGCGTAAAACTTAAAAATCGCTACATACAATGTAAACGGGCATTAAACGATTAAATGTTGTCATCAATCAAGTGTTATATGATTATTAAGAGGATAATTATCAACATTGCACATTTTATTTTTGTTGGTTACGTAAAATGTTTACGTTTCGCGATAAAGTGCGTTTAAGCCTTCCCGGAAGCACGTTAATTTATCTACGCTTCATCGAATACCCACAATTTGAACTCAATACTTAAAGTTATAATGAAAAACTCAATATTATTTATCCACATTAGACATTTTTCATATTAGGAATTGAAAATTATAACCTTACATGTATACAAGTTATACCTTTTTTATTAAATCTTTACTACATAAAACCTTTATTTAAATACATTTATTACTTACTATAAATGATCAAAGACCTAAATAATTCATAACTATGCATATGCCACGCCTCAATGACTAGGTGGATAGGCTGTGATCAAGGAAAAATCACAAGAAAACCGTTATGCATGAAACCTTGTGCCACTTGATGTTATGACGAAGGCAAAACCAAGCCTAGTTTCTCAAAAACCTTGTTGCTATACCATTTGGCACCTTTTAAAGCTCAAGTAGACAATTGGAATATGATTAGGATCTTAGCACTATAAATAGGGAGTGCATTAGTGAAGGAGAAGAGCACATCTACACTTATTTTATACTTGAAAATCAAACAAAACCCTCATTTGTGCCTAAAGAGCCCCACGCTCAAAACCACTCCCAAGAAGCAATCCATTGCTTGATTTTTCTTGATATATTAGTGTTTCTCATATAATTCCTTAAGGTGTTAGAAGATTTGAAGATTTGGTTAAGTTGGAAAGATTTGCAAGAAAAGTGTTTTTTGAAGTTAAGCTTGGAACTTTGATCTTGATTTGGAAAAACTTGTTAATGTTTTGTTATAATCTTCAAAACAGCGTTCCATTATCTCCTTATATCTTATTACATTTATATATGCATGCCATGATTCATATTCTATACTTGTTATGCTTGTTTTTTGAAAAATATTATGTAAACATATCAAGACTCATAAAACCCTAATTGTTCCTCATATTGAGTATAAAATATATTGATCAAAACAAGTGGTCAAAATATCTTATATATTTGAAAGTAGAGTCTTATTATAGATATCATAGACTCCGGAGTCAAGTTATTTTGTTGAGAAACGAATCTGATACATACAGTTCAAGTTATAACTACTTATTTCTCAAAACTAGTTTCTTTTAATCTACTTTTATAATTATATATTCAAAACATTTTTCTTTATGATTTAAAATATCAATTTTTAACTACAAGTGCTATATTAGTAGGGAATTTTATAAAGGATATTGAGGCCTCTTCGGATGGCGTATCGATGAGTTGTTGGATTTACGATTTAAAGTGTCCTAAACTCCTCGTACGTCATGTCATGACCTTTATCCTTAATGATAGCCCAAACGATAGTACAATGTTAATTATAAAAGATCAAAACCTTTATTATATCCTAAATACATCAATGATTTTATCAAAATTCACTACAAGTATATATGTGGCATTGTATTGTGTACTATTCGTCTGTATGCTTAGCAGTCTTCTTAATCGACCTATACTTTATTAGGTTGCATTCAGTCTTTATCGTGACGCTTTATCAGTAGTGATATACTCTGTTCAAATTCATTTGAGGTGAGTTCATAGCCCCACGTTTTACTTTAATCATACTTTATAAGTTTTGGGGTGAGAAACATATGCACGTTTTACAAATTGGACGCAAGTGTACATTTTATCATGATTACGTTTTGCCTAAGTAGCGATAACCCACTGTGCCCATGAATCATGAACTGTTAAATTACATATATGTAGTCGTGGATTACATTATGTGAGCGCGAATGATTATAAATAGATCTATTTGGGATGACTTCCCCGTTCGGGTGACTAGCTATCATTAGAAACGAACGTATTTCATGTCGGATACTGGATGTTAAGGGTTGAACATCATCACGGGCAATGTAGGCAATATATATCTATATATTGTATTCAATTATGTCGAGTTTCGGTGTCATGAGCTTAGGAAAACGTAAATACATTTGTGATGTCTGCATCTGTTGCATTATCACAGGGAAAGTCTTGCGGTCCTGCATGATCATTTATTAAACCTATGAAATTCACCAACTTTATGTTGACGTTTTAAATGCAATGTTTTTCAGGAGGTCATTAAGCACGAGGTGCGAAGGATACATTGGGGGTTATATTTTGAAGTCATGCATTAAAGATTTAGTCGCATTACATTTTGTTTATCCGTTATGGGCTGTAAATCTTTGTAACAATATCAAGTAAAGCTTCGGGCTTTTGTAACAAATACTTAAATAAATCCAATGTATCAGTTTAAACAACTTTTTGTGTTGTTCTTGTATTATCTTGTGTTATTGATCTGATAAGTAACACGCCCCGGATCCTTATTCCGCTGCGACCCATTTTGGGGGTGTTACAGATTGGTATCAAGAGCCAAGGTTATAGAGAACCAGGTCAAATGTTTTGCTGGACTATAACCGTTTTCAAACATTGCATTCATAAAAAGGGGTTTTCTCGGGGCATACATAAATTATTTGTTTGCATTAGTTAGAAATACTAAGTGCTTACATGATTAATATACGTGTTTACATTATAGTATGTAAATTACTACTAAGTCTTATATTAGCATACTTATATAAGTTACTTATGATTTCAGATATTATCATGTCCGATTCCAAACATTCTACTATTACATACTTATCGGAGCTGGAATATTCAGACATGGGGTCACCAGGAGTTGACGAACCACCATCACCGGATTACGTGCCTGGCCCGGAGGCACCACCTTCACCTATTTACATACCATATGTACCGGAGCCAGAGTACCCGGAGTTTATGCCACCTGAGGATCATGTCTTTCCAGCTGAGGAGCAACCGTTACCTGCTGTTGTTTCACCTACTGCGGACTCACCGGGATATATTCCCGAGTCTGATCCAGAGGAGGAGGATGAGGAGGATCCTGAGGAGGACCCTGCCTACTATCCTGCTGACATAGGAGATGATGATGAGGAGGATGAGGAGGAGGAGCACCTAGCTTCTGCCGACTCTACAGTTGTCGCTTTACCAGCTGTTGATCGTACCGACTCTATATTCTTTATCTCATACTCACCATTTCCCCAAACACCATCTCCACCACCTCCCCAAATACTATCTCCACCTATTAGCCCTACTCGTATTGAGATTCCCGAGAGTTGTTTACCTCCTCGGAAGAGGCCTCGTCTTGCTTCTCCTACCCCTATTTACGAGGTCGGGGAGACTTCAGCGGCCGGTGCTGCTAGGCATGATGTACCTGCCATACCAAGGGAAGACCCTTATGTTGTAGCAAGGGAAGACCTTTATAAATTTGTCGATATGGTAGATGACGCTCCTAGACATCCTGGATGTCCGATATCTAGGGAGTTAGACTATGGCATCACGGATGAGTGGGATGGTCTGGTGGAAGCCATCGAGGAGATCGCACCAACCACCATAGAGGGAGTCAATCGGAATATTACCGATCTCTCTACCACTTTTGATCAGGAGACCACCATCATGCATGGTTTGATGGAGGATGCTCGAGACGATCGGTCTGAGCTGAGAGGCCGAGTCAACCTATTGTATAGAGATAGGCCTATGATAAGCATGGGTTGCCACCACGAAAAAAGGGCCCCCATAAATTTTTTTTTTTTTTTTTTGTTAACCGAAGTCTTGAGCCTGACTCGATCCCACCATACTTGAGCATGGTCGAGGAGGAAAGAAATAGAGAAACGAAACATCCAAGATAGGAATGTTCTCTCCATGAATCAACATCGAGCTTTTATGATGAAAAAGCTTGGAAGCTTTAAAGCCCCGATGTGATGAAGAAGGAGGAGATTTCTCCTTTGAAGCAAGAACACCGTCATTGAAAACTTTGTCTTTATTTTCAAATGAAAATGGAAGTAAAGTATCAATCACGGGGGAAAGAGTAGCAAGAAATCTCGTGGATTCGACTTCAATGCATATCCCCGGATCGTAAATCTTGTTTCTATCTCCAGAAGGAGGAGAAACATCAAGGTCGGATCCGAGATCATTATGAGAAGTAATGAAGTCAAAATCCATATGAAGGGTGGGTTGGGTGGGAAAAATATTAGGCACATCAACGGGGATGTCTTCCACCACAACAATGGTTGAATCTCCCGAATCGGGATAATCAACATGAAATGATTCGAACTCGGGAAGGGAAGTAGAATTATCATCACCTTCCGAGTCGTAATCATCACTCTCAATGGACCGGAAAATATATCGATCACTTCCATAAGAGAGTCACTATCCTCAACGGGGATAGGAAATGTGGGAAGAGACTCCATGATCGTATTTGGATTAGCATGAAAATCTTTCGGCGGACGGGAAGATGAATTATCGTATAGCAACCTTTCCAAAAGACTAATATATTCCTCGTGTTCTCTATTAACAATTCTTGGAGGAATTGTTTGAGAAGAGCGAGTTCATCGGCGAACTCCTCGAGGAGAGAATCAATCTTAGGAGAGAAAGTCATAAAAGTATCACGATTGAGTAATGATTCAAGAAGATAAGACTCGGTGTCAAAACGATCATTTTTCGGAGTAGAATCGGGGTCTTCATTATGAATCGAATTAAACTCACTAGAATTGATTTCCTTCCTCGTCCAAGATCCCAAAAAGAGTTTCGAATTAGTTAAAAACTTTATTTCGTGAATTTCCTCCTCATGACTCGACTCGTCATCACTAGAGGTAGAATCGTCGAAGAAAGGATTGGAATACGTCGAAAAATTTATCGTTTGAGAATCATCACATCGGCCCATCGCACTCCACATTCATACCTCGGACTCACCTTGTGTTTTAGACAAGGTTCTCACACACAACCTTTATGAAATCGTCAATCCGTTTCCGATTTGTGTCAAGATGTTTGTCCACCATGATGAGAGAGTCCGGTTTTGGTGAATCGGTGTTATAGCAACACAAACGAGGAAGTCCAGAATATTAATATCTTTCAAAGGGATCGAACTTTCCCCTCGTCATCGTCAACATCGTAGCAAGATTACAAATCACAATTTAAAAACAAAAAAATTACAAAAAGCATAAAAATAAAAAAATTAAACAAAATAAGAAAAGCATATGAATAAAAAAAAAGTCACAAAAAATGGAAAAGAGAAAAAAATAAAACTCAAAATAAACCAATGAACTCCAAACCATTCCAATTACACCTCCCCGCCAAACACAAAACATAAATTAGCACACCATCTTCCACTATCTGAGTTTAGCCGCTTGCATTCTTCTTCAATACGCTTACTACATTTTTATTTTTAAATTTGACCAACCTATCACATACGGATGTTATTTGCACCCAAGCTATTTTGAGAATTGAGAAGGCATTTAGCATTTAAGATTGTATGATTGACGGTATAATATTGCGGGGTAAAATTAAGATCAAAAAAAAAAAAAAAAAAACCAAAAAAAATAGGAATCATTAACAGAATTTTGTTCGTGATAATAAGCTTCATCTCATTGGTATGACATTTGGTAAGTTTCAATGTGGACCCCCGTAATTTTTCACAACAAGGAAATTGGTTTGTGGGTGGAAAATTTTATCACATTGGTCATAAACCGGAATATATTAGAATCATAACACGGAATTAGTTTCAAAATAAGTCAACATTGATATTGAAAAAGCCTCATGCGGCCCCCACAACGGGTATAACAAATATATTGTTGTTGAAAACTTTGAAAATTCTGTGGGAAATTAAAGTCCCGATTGTAACACGGTTCCGGATTATAGGTAAACGGAACTTGATGTGGACAATTGTGACCATAATAAGCATCGTTCCCGACAAAACTCCTAAGTATAGTAGTGGGGGCGTCGGGGGTTGGGGGGTGGGTTAGGCAGAATCATCCACAAAATAGGAATCTATAAGTGAATGATTTTTCAATCTCCAGAATGCATGTCGATGAAAGACTTGGCAAAGTTTGTGGGAACACATCAATGGTTTGATGTTGCAATGGTTTTCGGATTGGAGATAATTGTGGAACCCTTTCAGAGGACAATTATATAACCAATATAAGCACCTTCCCACAAGACTTATAAGTGCAGGTCGTTGACAAAAGATTCATCTAATGAATCACCACACTCGTAACGAACAATTGTGTTCAATTATGGAGGATTTTGGCGAGAGAATTTTCCCGGGGTCCCCTAATTTTACATCGAATGGCCTCTTGAGGAGCATTAACAGCGTTGGTATTGTCATCGGATGACTCGTAAGTGTCTAGAAGGTCTTGGTAAATTCCATTTTCATTACAAATTATAAACCAAACATCTTTCAATTTCTTTCCCCATAGAGCACATCCACGGCAATATGGACCTTCAACCGGGTTTCCACACTTCACACAATCCTAAGGGGGTCGTTGAGACATCGAACATTTTATTAGGATCACGAACGAAGCTTTCAGCGAGACCTCCTTTTGAACAACCACATGATTTATTGTACAACGCTCCACAAGTCGAACATTCTCTAATCGTGTAAAGAGGATTTAAGCGATAATCGAGGGACGCCATAAGAATTAAAAATAGAGGGATAAGAAGAAGAATTAAATGGCAAAGAGGTTAAAGGATATTATTTTTTGGATTTTCGAGTTTTTTGAAACATCATATTTTATTAACGGATAAAACGAGATTGAATAACTTAAACCGATAGTCAACTTGCTTCACGGTAACTCTCTAAAAGAAAAATGCACAAAGGAGCGGATGAGCGGGAAAGCGCGAAGCTATTAAAAACCTTCTCCTTTCGGGTCGTAGTTCCTCGGAACAACCCTCCTTATACCGCTCTTATAGTTTGCTAATCGATTAAAGGTGAGCCGGTATTTTCACAAGGCTGACAATGACACAAAGGCAAGATTAAATCTTTTTGGTTTGGGACTTATTATGTGTGTAAATATGCTTCCAGTCTAGATAGCATTATATTTGATGATATTTTTATTTGATAATTAAGGATACTGTTTTATATTTTTGATTTTTATTTTAAAAAAAAAAGAAAAGAAAAATATTTTTTTATTTTTATAATAATAAGAAGAAAATATTTACAAACGGAAAACAATAACTTCACGAGGAAGGGTCTTCAAGTCACTAATCGTCAAACCGTAACGATATTGTCGCAACACACCTCCCCGGCAACGGCGCCAAAAATTGACAAGAATTGATTAAACCTTTTATAAATATATATAAATATTAATAAATATATAAATATATAAATATAGGGTAAGAATCAAAAAATCTCAAAATCAATTGTAGTAAACTGGGAAGTACGCGATTCTCGGGTCGTTTATCCACACGAGGCGTGAAATTGACGGTTACGTTTTTTGTTTGACTTTTGGATGCTTGAATAACAAAGATTTGATTGGGGTCTCTAAATTCTACGGGAAATTATGAAAATTTAACTAAGGAATGCTTAAAACTACGGGAAAATCATAAAAAGCATGGAAATTTAAACTTAAAACTACAGGAAAGCATAAAAAGGCATAAAAATAATTCCTAAAACTACGGGAACATAAATAAAGGCATAAGAAAGCTTAAGAAACTATAGGAACATAATTAAGGCAATAACGAAGCTAATAAACGAATAACGAAAAACGTAAAAACGCGACTAAAAACTAACTATATTAAATTTTAATCCTACACATGCAAATTTATTTTTCCTAGGTCCTAAAGGATAAAAGAAAATTTTTAAAAAAAAAGAATTATATTTTTTTGACTTTTATTTAATTTTTTATGAATTAAAAACAGTTTTAAAAAGAAAAATTGATTAAAAATACTAAACTATTTATTAAAAATCTTAAAAAATACAAAAAATAGTTAAACTATAAGGAATGCAAGAAAAATAAGAAACTGGCAAAAGGCTGAAGCAATAAGCAGAGAATAAGCAAATAAGCAAACATAAGCAAAACTGCAAATAAGGTTTAAATAATAAATGTAACAAACTATGAAAGAAAAAGACCCAAGGGTAGAATGGTTTGTGTGTGCGTGTGTGAGGTGTTTGCTATCTAAGGGGGAGGTCATGGGTTCGACCCCCATGCCTTCCCTTTTTGAAAACATTTTTTTAAAATCTTTTTACACAAACTTAATAAGCACCTTAAAATAAGCATTTTTTTATAACTAGAACATTTTGTGAAACATTAAAATAAGCTGGGAAAAGAGCTGAAAAGGAGACAGAATGCTAAATAACACTTAAGGAAACTAAGGCTTAACTGTTGGCTTATTCTAGGACTAATAAGCAATAGGTAAAGGGAAATAAGCATAGACAGATATCAAGTTACATCTAAAAAGCATTTGTGAACAACATTAAACAAAGAAAACAAGCACATAAACACAGAAAAGCTAATAAGCAAAAAGGCCAAACCTATAAGCCAAACAGCCTAAGGGGTCATTTTTGAGCTTATTTTTAAGCACATAAATGGATCCTTATGGCTATGGGGCTTATATGTCCTTAAACCTTAGCTTAAGGGCTACAATAATCAGCAATAAAAAACAAATTTGAAATCCAAATAAGCCATGAAAAGGTCTTATGAAAGATGTTGTTTTACTCAGCATATGCTGAATTATGTTTTTGAAAAGACAAAATGCTTATGGCAGGCCTATTTTTAAGCTAGAAAAAGATCTTTAAAACCTATAATAAGCTGAAACAGATAAAGAAGGATACCTAATGAGCTTATGCAAGCAATTTCAAAGCTTAAAACTATAATTAGCTAACCTGAATTTGAAATCTAAAGTTGACTATAAAGCTGAGGAAAGGGGGCTTGGACAGATTTGTACTAAACCTCAAATGGTAAATGCAGGGCTAAAGTTATCCGTTCTAATGCACTAGTCTAGTGACGCCATAAAGAGGAAAGAACACTTACTTAACAACTAAAATGCCACTTAACCTAAATCTACCAAATAAGTAGATTGTAGAAACTACCAACTAACAGATTTTAGCAACTGGTAGACTAAACCTTAAGATTAAGTTTTAAACCCTAAAAACTTAAGAAAACAGACCTAAAGGTTTATTTAGAGCTTATGAAATCTAACCAAATGACCAAAATCAGGTTTATACCATTTTGACCCATTTTATAGCCTTAACCCAAACACCCCTTAAAAATGCCTTTTGTCATTTTTTAAACTTAAACCACTAAATTAAGCAAAGGTGGGTAAAAGCAGATAACCGACTAGCTTTGTTAAGCAAATTTAAGCAAATGAAACACAAAATTAAGCACTTAACATAAGCAAATCACAAATAGCAGTTTTTAAAGCATAAAAGACAAGTTTCTTTGATAAAACGTAAATTTCATTAAAGAGAAAATTTTACAAGATTAAAAGTAAATAACAGAATTAAAATAAAACATAAAACTTAAAAAAACATTAAAACTAAATTATCCTACTCCTCGTTTCTCCTTACTTCTGTCTTCTTTCTTCTTTATATAAGCTGTCAAAGTCTTTGCTTTGTGTTTGTTGTGCTTGTTGTGTGAGTGCAATCCAACCTTCAGTCCTAGCCCTCAATCTTGCCTTGGAGCCCAATCTCAAATCACAACCCTTTAATTTCTTTATCTTTATCTTTGTCCAATAGGAGCATAGAGGATTGCCAGCGTGGTTTTTATGCCATGTGATGCGGGGTTCGTTTGGGGAAGAGGGTGAGAGTGATATGTTTGTCTGGTATTGTAGGGTGAGAGATGAAAGAGATGTACAGTGGTGGGGTTAAGGGTTTGGCGGGACTTGGGTTTTTAAGTTCAAGGTTTGGAGAAAAGGCAACATTAGTCCCTGAGTTTGTGTTGTGGCATTGCAAGATTCGTCCTTGTGGTGTGTTAAAAGTTTAGGGAAATTGGCAAACTTAGTCCCTAAGGGTGTATAGATGAATTACACCCACAGTCCTTTGAGGGACTAACGGTGAGAGGTGGGTTAAAAGGTTTTGGGCTTAACGCCCGTTAAAGGGTTTAGGCTATGTATGTTTAATCTTGTGCCATTTGGATAAAAAAGGGTTTTGGGCTTTTACAAGGAATTATGGGCTTTAAGGGTTTAAAAAGGGTTTCGGGTTTGTTTTTCCATTCTCTTTTCAATGCCGTATCCCGAGGTTGACTTTGTCTTGACTTCATTAAATGCACAAACGTTGTCGAGTCGATCCGGAAATGTCCGTTTTAGCTCCGTTTTCAATCCTTTTGTACCTTTGACTTTGGTTTTTCACGCTCTTTCTAATTCCGCTCTCGGTTTTGTCCGGTTTGGCTTCGTTTTTGTCCTTTAGTGAATATCCGGTACTTGTATAGTACTAACACAAAAACGAGCATATATATGGCATTTTATGTGCGTTTTTGGTCGTTTATGGTTGTTTTATTAAGTAAAAAGCATGTGTAATTACACACATACCACCAATCCACCAAGCAAGTGCATCATCTTCCACATAACATATTTTAGAAATATGCAACACATAATGGTTAAAAGAAATTACATCAAAGTCAAAATTTAGACCTTGTGATGAATTAGGATCCTTATATCCTTGTCCCGAACTAGAAGTGTTTCCACCATTTTTCTTTTTAACACGACAATTCTTTTTGTAGTGACCCATTTTGCCACACTTCTAACAACTCAATTTAGACTTTTTTGTTGGATCCGTCGTTGTTACTATCATTCTTCCTCTTCTTTCCCGTGTTATTCTTGTTTTTATTCTTGTTCTTACCATCATCCATCATGTTAACCGAAGAAGAACCAACAATTCTTTACCCTTGCCTTTGCCACTTTCTTCCGCCCTTAGAGATTCTTCTATGCGAAAGTGACTTCCAAGTTGTAAAAGTGACAACTCATCCTTGTTGTGTTTTAAACTATGTTTGAAATTATTCAATTTTGGGGGGGGGTGGTGGTGGAATGTTCGTTTAATCTGGTACTAGACACATAAATGGATTCATCCATTTTCAAACCAGGTTATGTAAACTGTCTTAGAATTCGAAGGAGTTCATGATATTGTTCCATCACAGACCTTGAATTCAAGCAACTGGTAATTATTAAAAATACTAACAAGGAAACATCTTACTAAGAAGCATCTTAATGTCCATGTATTTTTGGGATTAAAAGTTTTATACCCGTACCTCCTTTGCCGAACTCCAACGTTTTGTATACGTCAAATAAGCATTCGACATAAAACCGTTCAAGATGTTGTCCACGACAGATTAATCGTCATTCTCCAACTTCATCGGTCTCCTAGTCAGTGTCTCATCCTCCACAAATTTAGGCATAGGGGGTACTCAACACGTATACAACTTTCAACGTTGTTAGGAGAAAGTGCATCTTCTTCTGCCGGCGCATGAAATCACTTCCCTCAAACTTATTTAACTTCCCAAACTTCACAGTCATATCCTTAATATTCTATCCCATGATTAAAACCAGGTAAATACTTTAATCTTTGTAGGAATCTTATGTGGTGTGAGAATGTTATAATCTGGATATCAATCTAATCCGTGTAAATCATTTTCAGATTAAAGTATTTCGACCTTATATGTCTCAGGTTCAAGAAATCCTTAATCGGATAAGACAGATTGGCAATTGAATTCCAAGACACGAGAAATCAATCAAAAAACATTAGAGTATTTGTTTTTGTTATGTTCTGCAAATGACACCAAGTCTGGTTATATTCATAACCGAAATTCGGTTATTTCTGGTTATACAACAACCATTGTGTTGGTTGGTCTAAGATGCAACGTTTGGGATTTTGGCGAGTAAACTAATCATACCAATTAGTAAAAATCGTTTAGGTTTTGGGACGCTGCCCTAAACGCCGCGATGAGGGGCTCAACCAAAACCCCTAGACCCTGCATCTTGTCGTGCCGGTATCAAGCTAACTGTGACGAGTGTGCACTCCGCACCTTTTAACTCGTCTTGAGCTAAGCTTGTATAAGGCCATTGGTATCAAAGTAAAACACAATTACATATAATAATTAGTTAATAACACTAAAATTACCAACATAAGTTGTTTTGTTCTTGAAGTTAGTCATATATATTTCTTGTATAGCATCCATAATTAACCTTGTAATTTAACGTCCAAGCAACACATAGTTTGCATCGATGAAAAAAGCATCTGCCCCCATAAGAATGTCTAAAATACATTTATTTATTTATGCTGATGATTGCAGGGTGATCAAGTCTTTATTGTGGAAGCGAGTTGAGTTGTTCGTGCGATACTTAAGCTCGACTTGTTGAAAACTCGAGTTGTTAGTATAAATGCAACTTTCCCTGTGGTTTATAAGAGCAAGGGGTATCATGGCGAAATGCATCGCCACTTCCTACATGGTATTCGCCACTTCTTAGCTATGACACCCTTGCCTTAGCCACTCCTTAGTCATTTGCTCGCCACTATCCATTTCGTTGGTTACCCGAAATGAAAACGACAAAGGGTTGTGTTTTTTTATATTTTCTTTTCTTTTTCTATTGATTTATAAATAGGGTGTTGTGAGGGAAAGAGTATTTTAATTTACAAAATTGTGGGTGTGTGAGGCCTAAATGGCATGAGTTGTGGTGTGTTATGAGAAAAGAGGTATTTTGAGATATTGTGTTGAAATGATGTGACACTAGTGGGGCTCAAATGTATGTGGCTTTGCTTAGCCATGATAGCTAATGCTTTAAAAATGTATTACAACATTTAGGAATGATTTTTTTTTCAAACAACAATTTGTATTGATACACGGAAGCAGAGAACATCATTACATTGTAACAGAAATAACGATCCAAAGAGTTGCTAGCTAGATCAGTCAAATCAACTGCAAAAATCTTTTTTTTTTCGCCTACTAATAATGATCCAAGTGAAAGAGTATTGCTTACTAAGCCTTTTAGGACCGGATGAAGATTCGTTTCTCGCTGAAGTTTCAGGAATGAATATTAAGCATGTTGTCTACTTAATTGTTTTTTTCTAATCAGTTATTGTATTCTTCTGACGATCCTAGTCTTTGTTTATTATCATCAGTACAATTGATGGTAAAATTGAATTTCTCTACGTGATATTCTTATTTGTCGTTGGCGATAAACAATCATATAATTTGTATTTAGTTATATGTCTTAATTGTCATTTTTGATCAAGGTCGTTTCATGGATTTCGGTGTTTTGTGTCATCATCACAAAGAAGCTTTTAAACACACATACAAAATATACATGTATGAGTAGTGCGTGAACAACTAATTAAACTGAAACCTCATGTTTTGTGTACATATAATACAAGTATATGAAATTTTGTGACCTCGTCAAGCGATGACCCTGTGCAATAACACCTCTTGTACTCCCCTATAAACGGCCTTAAGTTGGCAAATATTGATTTGAGTTATGATTTTGCCATATAAAATTATCGATTTGATTTCAAACTCGCCGTAGTATCAATATCGCTGTAGTGTTGGCAAACATCGCTGCAGTATCACTATCAATTTAGTTTCAAATTCATATTTTCATTTTGTTATTTACAACATCTAGAGGAAATGAAGTGAGACTCGGAAGATCTCGGCTTTCTACTATACTTTTATAATCTTTTGAGGTTTTAATGAAGTGGTTAGAATAATAATAATATTATTATTATTAGTTTTCTGATGTTCTTCTAATATACTATTAGTTTCGCTATTATTAAAAGAATATAAGCTAGATAATATTTCGGTTTCACTCTAATTTGTTACAAATTTTTTGAGTGTCTTAATAAAGTGATTTATAAAAAAATAAAAAATAAAATAATAAAAATAATTTTTAATTTTTAATAAAGTGATTTTATAATAATTATTCTGAATTGCTATGGCTAGAAGAGTCATGACCCAAATAGTGTCTCAGTTTTCTACTAATTTATTGTTAATATTTAAAATTCTAATAAAGCAATGTTATACGGCAACAACAACAACACCAATAAAATAGATAATAATATGTGATTGTTATTATTTATTATTAAAAAAATAATTATTATTAATTTTATTAAGTAGCATATTCTTTGTAATTTGTTTTTTAACCCTTTTAGTTTCCTTAATAAGTATAATCAATAATAACAATAATAATAATAATACATTACTAAAGCGGATTTAAAAGTTCGTGACTCAAGACATTGGAGCGCGAACTGCTGTTCACATCTTTAGTAAGGTTAGCTTTGTTATAGCTAGTAAAGTGAGGGCCCACATGTAACACCCTCATTTTTACATATAGCAGTGGAAGCTAATCAGAGGTATTATTTCATAGTACAACAGTCATAATCATAGAAAACGACTCAAAAGAGATATTTTTGGAAAATTTAGTTATCATTCAATAATATATCAGAGTTTTACAAAAGGACAGGTCCCAAAATCTAGAAACATAAAGTTTGAATGATAACAGTTTTTGCCATCTTCAAGTCCATGCCACTCCGTGCCATAAGTTGCTCAATTACCTGAGATAAACATGCTAAAAAGTCAACACAAAGGTTGAGTGAAAATTCCATACGGTTTTCATTATAATAATTGAGTACAAGTTAATAGTGGGATTACGTTGTTTATACATCCCATAGTTTTTACTTGGTTAATACAAGTTTTAATAGTGGGTTACGTTGTTATACACCCATAGTTTGTAATAATTGCATGCATGTACAATTATCATGGAAAACAATATTATTGCCCTAAGCTCATGACACCGAAGCCTTAGGTTAATCAATAACCACAAATAATTGCCCCAACGGGTATCTTTGCCAAAACACCCGTAAAGTTATTCAAATGTGTGCTATTGGTTACCGACAGTATAGGTACACCAACGGGGAGTCCAGTCCCAAATAGATCTATTCACAGCATTCGCGCTTACCCCGACGAGTAATTAACGGTTCATGATAGTGGGGACTTAATGGCAAAAGTAGGGACTTAGGCAATAATGTATCAGGATAGCATACAGAAAAATACTTGCATTCATGGTTTATAGCATGTATCCCCCTCGCGGGTTTATGAAACATTTAAAAGATTGAATGCGAGGCTATGAACTCACCTTAATAGTACAGGGAAATCTGATTGATGGCAAAAGTATATGAAATGAAAGTAACGGCTTCGTCACACAACCTGGGTAATATGTCAAGTCTTAGTTTGATTGGATATGTTTTATGTCATAATGAAATATCACTTTGATTGGATTTATTATGGAAATATTGTATCACTGTTCGGGCCATCATAATTCAGAGGTCATGTAGTAAACGTTTGAGGAGCCAGGACACTTTAAATCGTAAATCCAGCAAACTCGTCAAAACGTATACCCAAATGAAACCCCTTACATGAAGCTCCCTAGTAATGTGATACATTATAGTTTTAAGTTTATTCAAAAGCTAGAATAATTTATATATATTTTTATAATTAATATAAAAATATAATATTTTATAAGTTTGCAAAATTGGCAATATATACCCTTGGTTTATAAACTTTTACAAGTTTAGTCCTTTATATAAAAAGTATATATATATTAAACCTTTAACTTTGAAACTTGGCAAAATAGGTCCTTATAGTTATAAATTTAAGAAAATGACATTTTCAGGCTCTTTAGTTATAAATTTCAGAAAGTTACGATGTATACCCCTATGCATGGAAACTTTTGCAAAACAAGTCCAAAAAGCCATGGAAGGTTATTTTAAGATTTCAAATGATATTTTTAGGTTATAGCTTATTAGTATAAACTAAAATAAGAAGTTTTAACATAACAAAAGTTTAGAAAAAGGATCCGTTAGCTAGAAAATCAAAACGGGTCGTTTTTAGGGTTTTTATCAAAAACACATAGGTTTGAGGATTCAAAGCTTCAAACAAGAGTTCATATATGATCTTAAGAGTATTATGAACATTATTGTACAGAATATAAGCTTATGGAACAAGATCTTAGGCTTACTTGAGCTAAAATGGGTCGAATTGGGGTTTTCGGGTTCGTACGCCTAGTAATGACTTCAAGGCTTTGTTTTTCTTGCTTCTTGGCTTCTATTATGAGCTTAGGGACTTCTCTTGACCTTCATTAATCTGAGTTAGAACTCCATTGACGAGTATATGAGTTTTTGAGGTGTGATTTGAATGGAAAGGGGTATTCAGCTATTTATAGGGCTCACGGAGCCTTAGTGCCCAAGTTATACACCTTAGAGGCCAAGGACACTTGGAGAAGGGATCAAGATCTGTAGATAGATGACTAAGGATTCCTAGAGATGAGTATTGTGAGCTAGAAGTGTAGATTTGCAAGGTGTGGGGGTGTTGGAGGGTTTTTGGCCATAAGAAGGACAAGTAGGTGACAAGGAGCTTACAAGGTGGTGATGGAGGTGCTTGTAAGTTGCTGGAGTGATGGTGATGTGGTGGTGAGGTCATGGTGATGAAGGTGGTGGTGAGTCATGAAGGAGCTTGAGGTATTTATTTAGTTTATACATGGCCGTTTTTGGACAACCAACATCAGTCTCGGTAAAATGGTTGCCATTTACAAACCGTAACTCCGATGAAGCTCAAACCAGTGAGCATGGTTAGATATTTGAGTCCTCTACAACTTTTAGTTTTACATATTTAGGGGTTACTATAAAAAAATATAGAGATAATAGCCGTTTACTACAGGTGTGCAGAACCTGTGCACCTTTGCCATTTCGGCTATAACTAATTATTCCGACGTCGAATCGGGTTGAGTCAACCGGCATAATGATCACAAGACATAAGGCTAAAACCTAGTATCTTCACTTAATACCCAAAGCCTATTGATTTTTCCCAGATCTTATGTTTTATCAACGGATCAGATTTCTGAAAACTATGAACTAGTTTAAGGGTGTAACGGGTTTGTTAGGGTTTTTGGGTTTAGAATTAATGTTTTAGGGTTAGTGTAGGAGCTGAGATTAGAGAGGGAAAAGTGTTTAAATATTGTGTATTGAGTGCTCGTAATTAGTGCTAAAGAGGTGGTACGAAATCCTTAAGATTTTGGAGGGAAATGAGCTAGTTTGAATTTTATGATTTATTGGCTTGTACATTGAGCTAAAAAGAGGTGTACATTGTTTTGGAGGGAAACGTTATTCAAATGTGGTGCATTGTACACTTGTACACATGCTTGAAGGTTTGCACATTCATTTTATATGTATACATTACATATAATTAAGGTTTTGATGTAAACGTTAACATTTAATGCTTGTTTTGAGATAACGCTTTGAAAAGTATGTTAAATGGATAACGTACTTGGTAAAAATGATATAAAGATATAGACTTGATATATTAGGATGTTTACATGATATAAACATAGATATAGATGGCATTGATAGAGGTTGCGTGAGCTTGTTTACTTTAGAGATGCAAGTTACGTTGCATAATGAGATAAAGAAAAAACATTCTCTGTAAGAAGGTGATATATTTATAATAGATGGATATTACAGTGCATCTAATTTAATAGATTGATAATTACATTGATGAAAATTGCGGGTTGTTATAGTCTTCCTCCGTTAAAGGAAATCTCGTCCCGAGATTTAGTCGAATGATAGAGTGTAAAAGTTCAGAGATTTATTCATATGAGGGTAATATTGACAATGATTTCATGAAGTAAGGGGATTTGTTCGTACAAACGGATCACAGATTGTCATATACTTAAGCCCACTCATTTATAATTTGTCACTTACAAAAAGAGGCGTCCCGATCCTTGTAACTGAGAAATTATAATCCGTTTAACATATCATGTATATAATATAATCTCAACTCATCCGTTTAACATATAATATATATCAATATCATCTTGACTCATCCGTTTAACACATCATGTATATCAATATCATCTTGACTCATCCGTTTAACACATCATGTATATCAATATCATCTTGAATCGTGGATTTAACATATCTAGTATATCAATATCATCTTGACTCATCCGTTTAACATATCATGTTTATCAATATCATCCCGGATCATCCATTAACGTCTCTTGTAGATCAATATCATATCAATTGATCCTTTTACATCTCTTATATATTAATATTATTTTGACTCATCCGGTTAACATATCATGTATATCAATATCATCTCTAATTATCCATTTAACATCTCATGTATATCAATATCATCTCGACTCATCTGTTTATATATCATGTATATACATATCATCTCGACTCATCCATTTAACATATCATGAATATCAATATCATTTTTACTCATCCGTTTAACATATCATGTATATCATCGTTTAACATATCATGTATATCAATATCATTTCGACTTATCTGTTTAACATATCATGTATATCATTATCATCTGGAATCATCCATTTAACATATCATGTAAATCAATATCATCTCGGCTCATACATTTAACATATCATGTATATCAATATTATCTTGACTCACTCTTTTAACATCACTCGTAGATTAATATCATCTTGACTCAACCGTTAACATCTCTTTTATATCAATATAATCTCGACTCATCCGTTTAACAGATCATGTATATCAATATCATCTCGACTCATCCGTTTAAAAAATATGATGTATATCAATATCATACCGTATCATTCGTTTAACATATCATATATATCAATATCATGTCGACTTATACATTTAACATATCATGTATATCAATATCATCTTGATTCGTCCGTTTAATATATCATGTATATGAATATCATCTCGACTCACTCGTTTAACATATCTTGAACGAAAAGCGAACATTTTGAATGAACGTCGTTGTTATTGTTGTTTAACACTGTCTGATTTAGTTACATTTTTTCGTAACACTTGTGGTATTAGTCAAATTAACATAATATTTTTGTAAAATATTTTGTATTTTTAAAATTTATTTGTTATACAAACTAAAGCATAATAAATAAAATTTAAAACTTATAGAGACCACTTGTGGTCACTATAAGTCATATTGTAGTCGCGATAGAATTTGGAATAATTATTTCATGAAAACTCAAATATGCCGCCTGAAATATTTGGTTTCCCGTTCGACCTATCGCGACCATATGTGGTCGCTATAGGTAGCAATGTGTTCATTGAAAAATGTGCTAAATGATAAAAGTTATGTTTACTTTGACCTTACTTCTAGCTACTACATGTTAGAAGTTTTATGTAGTCTATATAGGTTTTGGTACCAAAACCAGATCTCATTTATTCTTACTCACCAACACTTGACACTTTTTATTTATTCTCATTGACTCTCGTTTTTATAGTACCAAAATCTTCACAAATCACTAGGGGTGTCCATGGTACTGGACCAGACTAAACCGGAACCAGGAATAAAAAATAAAGAAAATGTGGAACCAAGAACCGTCCCAAGTTCTTCGGTTCGATAATTTTGGGTAATACCCGACGAGTACCAGAGTGTTTAGAATTTTATTTTTTTTGTTGCCACTCATTCATAAAAGACATGCTGTAACAATACAATCACACAAAAAATGTCTCCAACAATGCATAATTTTCATTATTTTATATCAATATGCAGCTATGCGCAAACTCGATATTTTAATTTATCAATATAAGCGAATAATTCATATACGAACGTATATTTTTTGATCTCATCAACATGTAAGATGGTATATAATGAATTATGATCACAATAAAAAGGAAAAAATATGTGGAAAAAACTTACTTTCATGTTGATGAATGATGTTGATGATCATATTTGAATATTTTAATGATATTGGTAATTATAAAACTAAAAGTTTGTTTTTGTTTTAAGGGAGAATTTCTTCTATATCATTCCAAAACTTTAATATTACATCAATATCCTTGCAAATTTTAATATTACGTCAATAATATCCTTCGAAATCTTAACAATACTCAAGTATCTCCAAATATTTAATTTAATCATCGAAAAATCATTTTAATTCTTAACAACTTTATTTAAATAAAAATTAATGAATGATATTACCTTGTTACCCTCTCCACAATAAAATACCCACTATTTAGTTAGTGGCAAATAACCAATCATTCCTGTGAAACAAGAAGACGTCCATTAAATTAATAATATGATATTGATTGGTGTTTATTTGATGTTTGAAAATCAGATCTTACTTTTAATTTGATTGTACGTGCTTCTTTTTTGTTTGAATTTTATATGCTAATCGGTTTGTGTTCATCAAACTGAGGATATGTTTGGTGCAAAACTGTTGAAGCAATTTTATGTTTGTAATCAATTTTACTTATTATCCAATTAAGCATATGAACACTTGTGATTGTCATTTTATTGTGTTTGTCTATGGTGTAGTGTGTATTACATGTATGCGTATTGTACCATAGTTTGTGATTTATAATGACAAAAATAAAAATAAAAATATGATTGGAGGTGATCGATGACAAGAGGAAAAAAGATTGAGTAGAAAAGATTATAATCATGCAATTAGGGAAAAATGTATGATAGATTCAACAAGAGATAAGGGTAAAAATGTCACATTACTTATTTTTAGGAATTAAAACAATTTAGTTACAATTAAATTAAGTATTTGGATATACTTGAGCATTATTAAGATTTGGAGGCATATTAAAGTACTATCTAAATTTGCAAGGATATTCATGTAATATTGAAGTTTTGGAAGGATATAGATGAAATTATTCCTTATTTGAAATTATAACTATTTATTTTTGGCGCAACTGAGAGAAAAAATTATGACATGCGACTACTATGGATAGTTCGATGGAAATAAAATTGAATCTGGACCGCTTAAAATAAGACAAGCTTATCTGAAAATTATTGTCTTACATTGAGGAGATTAGTTATTTAGTTGACACACGTTTTGAATGAATATAAGTTTAAAAAAGGAGGAAAATCATGTGACTGATTCAAACTATGCTTCTATCTAATCCACAACAAAAATCTCAGAAAATTTGTTAAACATAATACTTAAACTAAATATAATTTTCAAACAAACCTAGGAAGAAAAAGATGGAAAAAATGAGATATGGTCGTATCATCGTCGTATCCAGTCGTATCTCGCTGCCTGTCAGCCATGAAGATATCATAATTAAGGTCACTCCCATCAATCAGTCCTACATTCCGGTATCTTCTATTAGGTATCATTCACTAGGACAGCAGCTAGGATTCAAAAAATTAGTCGACCTCTCAAAACGTTCTAACAATTCGAAACTATAAAAGAGACACATCAGAAACAGCTAGAGACACCGACATAGATACCGAAACGTATAAGTATCTCGCCAATGCATACCCACATAGGCATTTCTTCATGTTTTTGAACCCTTCCACCGGTTTTACAGGATGAATGTTCACTACATGTAAAGAGGCAATATGGAAAAGAATTGCGAAAATGGATAAAATGATGTTTAGTTTTGGTGGTTGAAGATGATGATCTCTTTATGTATGTGGTGTGTATCTAGTAAAAAGTCAGGTTTACTAGATGAAGTGTTCACGACATGTGTGATCAAGCGCTACTGTAGGGATCAATGGGACGACTCAAGTGTAGCTGTTGTGGCCGCTTTTGATGGCGTGCAAGGAACATCTGTGCTTGTCGGTAACTCGTTAATCACTTCACTTCATACCTTAGACCATGGATTGAACAAGAAAAATAGGAAGAAGATAAGAAGAAGTTTAGAGAGAAGTTAGAGAGAGAAAGTGGAGAGAAAAACAAAGGAATGGGATAGTTTACTTGAAAAATGGAATATTACAAATGAACCAACCACATCTCCGTCCTTGGAGAGGTGTATTTATACTTACACCAAGAGGCTTACTTGCCTTTGGTATTTCTACAGACCGGGCTCGGGATTACTTGGGCTTTCGCTCGATTTACGTGACCGATTAGCTTACATAAGCGAGCCCGTTTACCCGATCTAGCCTATTACAACGTTACTTAGTTATATGACCAAGACTTAATATTCTTAGTGAACGAACTTCCTTGTTCGACTTAATATTTGAGGCTAACAATCTCCCCAGAAGTAAGTTCAGTGTGACACTCCTTCGTGAGATCAATAAGATTACGTTTTTCATTAAGCTCTTATGATCTTTGTCTTTGTCTATGTTGTAGGCTTGTTCCTTCATGCTATGCTATCTTTGATCTTGAGCCTTTGTCATTGTATTTTGACTTCATCTTTACGTCTGAGATCTCTAAATCTTTATCCATTAGTCTTGATCATCTTTGCCACCTTGCGATCTTGTGTCTTGATCAACATGCTCATACTTTGCATCATCTAGAAAACACACAACAGGACTTATGTAATCGTCTGGACTGGCTTATATGGCGGACTGACTTGATATCTTGAAGGAAGATCTTGTATATCAGAGTTTTCAAGATATCAAGTCTATCAAGGGAGATTGTTATCAAGCATGTAGGCTCTTTCCTTTAGTCTTGATATCAATTTCCTTTAGTCTTGATCGTCTTTGCCGCCTTGCGATCTTGTGTCTTGATCAACATGCTCATACTTTGCATCATCTAGAAAGCTTGATAACAATCTCCCTTGATAGCTCCTCAAACGTTACTATCCTTTCTTTCAGCATGTAGGCTCTTCCTTGGGCATTGATGTTGGTCTTGCGGCACTGATTTGTATAATGCCCTTTTTCTCCACAGGCATGACATACAACTGTCACTGGTAGTTGATTACTTCCAGTGGCTGGCTTCTTGTTTTGGCAGTTCTTACTTAAATGACCCACCTTGTTGCAAATATTACATTTGCCAGTACAAGGTCCGTTATGATGGAAATTGCATCTCTTGCACAAAGGGAGATCTCCGGCATACCTACTGTTTTCTGATGGAGTAACAGCATAGGCTCTACCAGCTTCTTGCCTTCCGTTTTGTTGTTGACAGATTGTGTAGCGATTGAGTTGTGTTTGCGGTAGTTGTTGTTGCTGCGGGAGAGCTGTTTTGTTGAAAGTTTCTTATCTGTCGTCAAACTTGTGTTTTCTTATTGTCACTTGATACTTGCATTTGGAGCATGCTTAGTTTACTTTGCATCATTAGCTTTGGGCTATGTTGATGGCTCCCTAAATTGAGGTTTTAGAGGCCGTAACAATTCCATCAATCTTCGAGGTAGTCCCCCGATGAAAGCTTCCAAGAGTTTATCATTGTTTGGCACCATGTTTGGACATAGAACCGTTAATTCTTGGAATCTTCTAACATAAGGTTTAAGATCATTTCCCTTTACAATCAGATTGTAAAGTTCTTCTTCCATCTTTCTGATCTCAGCCGGGACATTACTTGTTTTGTCAAAGCCTTTTAACTCAGCCTCAGGTGATTTGATTGCTTGCTCTATCCCATACTGGGCATATGCATTCCACAAGACAAGGCCATCGGTCAGTTAAAGTACCATAGCAAATGTTGACTTTATTCCTTCGGCACATCTGCACACGGGGAGAATACGATTCAGGTGTACGTACAAACCAGCGAATAAGGCCTACTGCTCCTTCCGTACCATTAAAGTAGAAAGGTTGACAGCTAATGAACTCTTTGTAGTTTCCCGTTTTCACTGCAGGAGTTCCAGTAGGACCGGTGTTCCTGTCGGGATTACTAGCACTTGCCATTGTCGCAGCTTGAGCTTCTAGAGCCGAGGTGACACTATCAGCAACTAACTTTCTAATGGCATCTTGAGTCATAGCCGGTGCTTCCGTTGTTGATACTCTTTTTGGAGGCATTCTACCAACAAAAGATAACACGTAATAAGAATGATATCTCAAGTATAATGCTTGTTCTTCTTTAAAATGATTAAAGAGGAATGCTTATTTTTTTGAAATGCTTAAAGAATAATGCTTCAGTTAAGCATTTTTAACAATGGTGATATCTAAAGGTTATGGTATGAGGATGAATGTATAATGGGTGAATGATAAATGAATGATGAGATAAATAAAGTGGTAAGAAACAACAAGGTAGATAACGGGATTGCCTTTCTGTATTTAAAACAACTTGCCTTAGTACTATACAAAATCAGATTATGACACAAATGGTTTTTTTTATACCACACATCCCGTGGCTAGTTTAAAGCTAAAACGGCAATTTAAACACTAGAAACTGGACTGATCATTCCATGCGATTCGGGAGCTTTGATCAATTGATGTTCATGAGATTTTCTATGCCTGCTTGGTGACGAGTTTCTATGTCGTTGATAACTTCTCCCAATTCAGCAATCCTATAGCGGGCTAGGGAAATTTTATGGTTGCATCCTATTTGCTTTCTCTGGAGTTTAGAAATCTGAGTATGAGCTTGCTGAAGTTCGGCTTCCAGAGCATCAAAATCTCGTTGAATAATTACAGTTCCTTTTCCGAGGCCTTCGATTCCATTTTCAATATGCTCGATACGTTCGATGGGGATTGCATCTAGGCTATTTAAGATATCCAGGATTTGCTCCTCATGTCGCTCGATAGTTGACTTTCGAGAGGTTTCGCCAATCTCAAAAGTTTGAGGTTGGAACGGGGTAGAAGAAGATGATTTTGTTGGTGAAAGAAGTCCTTCTGGAAGAAAGAATTCTTGAGTTTTAGGAGGTATGATAATTGGAGGCGGGATTGGTGATTTTTCAGTATAGAAAGCTTGTAAAACCTTCATGTAAGGATCATCGGGAAATAACGAAAGGGTCGGTGAAGCTAGCGGGGCAATTCCAAATAAATTGGAAGCACTAGAGTAAGTTTTCCCTGGAGAGGCCGGGAACATCCTCCTTTAATTTCCTATCTACTAGATCATCATACCATTCCTAATCTTGAAAGTAGGTGATGTAACCAACTCAAACCATCCCTTGTAATTATCCTCCATTACAGAATCCTTCATTATTTGAATTGCAAGTGGTCCATTTAGCTTTCCCATTCTTGAAACGGATAGGCTCGCAAATATGATGGATGCCATCAATGCGAATTATATTTTCCAAACATGGTTCTTCGGGAACCCATGGTATTCCTTTGTTTCATTCGTCCATTGATTGTGTTGTAGTAAGGTGTGTGATTGTAACACCCCCATTTTTACATATAGCAGCGGAAGCTAATCTGGGGTATTACATCAAGGTACAACAGTCATAATCATAGAAAACGAATAAAAAAGAGTCGTTTATGAAAATAAGTTATCATTCATTATTTCTTCAGAATTTTTACAAAAGAGAGGTCCCAACATTTGTATTTACAAAGTGTGAATGATAACGGTTTTTCCATCTTCATGTCCTCGCCACTCCATGCCATTAGTTACCTGAGATAAAACATGCTAAAAAGTCAACACAAAGGCTGAGTGAATCCATAGGTTTAAGTAATATAATTTGAATGCAAATGCGATATTTAGGTTACGTTGATATACACCCGGTATTGAAAACATATTTATTATTGCCATTAGCTCATGAATCCGAAGCTTTAGGGTATGGTGATACGTTATAGCCCCGCGGGTAACCGTTTGGCCAAAATACCCGCTTGATTTCTAATGATGGTGGCAATTGGTTACACGTAACTGGGTACACACCGGGAGTCAATCCCAAAAAATCTATTCACATCATTTCGCGCTTACTACGGAGAGCAAAGTAACGGTTTCATGATTATGTGGACATAAAGCAAGCAGTTACATAGGGCAATATCAAATTGGAAATAGCATACAAAATAATTGCATTCATGTTTATATGCATGTATCCCCTCCTGTTTATAGAATATTGAAATGTGAGGCTATGAACTCACTGAACATTATGTGAAATTGATAGCCAATGTAAAAGAAGTAACTGCTTCGTCACAGGAAACTGGGTAATAAATGTCAAGTCATAGTTTGATTGAATATGTAAGATTTGAATTGTGATGTCGGTTTTGATATTAAAATTTTCGATAACACCGATCGGTGCCATCATAATTCAGAAGTCATTCATTAAACGTTTGAGAGCTAGGGCAACTTTAATCATAAACCTACAAACTCGGTCCAAACTTAATACAAGATGAAACTCCTTATATGAAGCTCCCAATAATGTGGTATGATATGAATCCGGGACATGATTTTTGAAAGCACATCGATTGCTGAATGATATCATAGTTATAACATAAGCAGATTAAGCATTATATTCAATAATCTGGAATGTTAACCACGACAAGCGTTAAATTAAAGTTATGTCTTGTAATGTTATGGAATATTTTTTATACTTTTTCAAAATGTTACATTTTAGACCCTTGAGTTTAAAAAGTGGCAGAATATACCATTGGAGTTTGCACTTTTACGGCTTTGGTCCCTCAAGTTTAAAAGATATACCAAATAAACCTTGTACTTTAAAAAGTGACATAATAGACCCTTGTAGTTATAACTTTGATAAAATGACACTTTTTAAGCCTTTTAGTTGTAAGATTCTGAAAGTTTTTTACTATATACATCCCTTGCATGGATAATTTAACAAAAACATGTCCAAATTTGCCATCAAGCTTATTTTAACATTTCAATAGACATTCTAAGTTATAATAAAACTAAAATATGAAGATTTAACACATCGCAAGTAAAATTCACTATTCGTTAAGCTTAGGAATCAAAACGGGTCAGAAATATTGTTTTAAAATGAAAACGCGCGTGTTTTAAGCTCAAAATTCATTCATGGCTAATTCAAAGCACTTATTTTAAAGTTAGTTAAGCTTATTGTGATAGAATATAACAATATTTTACAAACTTAGCTATAGATTAAGTAAAAAACATGAAATTAGGGTTTTCGGGTTGTAGCGTTTTGGATCAAACAGGTCTAACTCAAGGTTTTTTGAGTCTCAAAGCTTTATATTCCTTATTTTAGTATAGATCGTAATGAACATTATAAATGTATGAATAAGAATAATAAGCTTAGAGAACCTTGTCTTGAGCTTATAGCTTAAAACGGGTCGGAATCGGACTTTTATCTTTCGTAGCTATAATAATTACTCCCGGGCTTCGTTTTCTTGGGGGGGGTTTTTTTTTTTTTTTTTTCCCCCCTTTTGCTTAAGTTTATGTACTTGATCCTTATTAAGACCACATAGATCTATTAGATCCACAGTATTTGCTTCTATTGTAAGGGTTATAGAGGATGAAGTTTTGGGATGAAGAAAAATAAATGGTTTAGGTTGCTATTTATAGGTAAAATGGACCCTTAAGCTTCAAGGAACTTGTATGATATGGTTAGGACACATAAGAGACCTAGAGGATGATGAGGAGTGGCTATTAGGTGTGTTGGTTAAGCTAGAACTAGCAAGGAAATAGGTGTTTTGGTCTGGTATGGCCGTAGGTACAAAAGAAGAAACAAGAGAACATGTGATCAATTTATATATTAAATGAAGTAGATATTAGTTTGAGGTGCTTGTAAGCATCTTAGGGATGAAGTATCATGGTCATCAAGGTTCTTGATTGCAAGAAAAACTTTCAAATTGGGTCAAAATGCAAAGGTTTTGATTTCGGGTTCACTAAGGGGGCCTCATTTAGGGTTTTTTAAAGCTTGAATTTCATGTATACTTGATTAGTGAATGATAGGTTACTGATCCTAAGACTAATAATAAGGATTATAATCAAAATTGATAGGTGTGTTTTGGGTTAAAATGGGTAGAAAATGAGTAAACGGGTCAAAATCACAATTAGGGCACAATTAGGGTTTTCGGGATTTATTTCTTGTATAATTGAAGTAGAATGGTGAAATGATGATGGAAAGTGATTGATAATGTTGTAATTTATGTTATTACAACTTATTTAAGTATTGGTTTAGGTTTACAATGGATAAAAACGAAGAAACGAGTCATGGTTCAGAAACTAGCTCGGTTTTAGGGTTTAGGGTCTTGAATTAGGGTTTTGAGTGCAAAAAGATGTATGAAAGCTTATGAATAGAATATTTAGGGTTTACACATTATAAAATGAGTATAGTAGCTTGTACACAAGTGATGGTGAAGAAATTAGAATGAAAACGGAGGTAAAACGGCTATTTTGGAGATCATACTTAATGACTTGTACATTGAGCTTTTAGAGACTTGTACTTTGACTTGAAGAGATTTTATATTTCAAATGAGATGTTGATATATTTTACATATGCTTTAGTAGCTTATGCATTCACTTTAGATGTTAATCCTTCATGAAATTAGGGTTTAGAGGCATCCGATAACGATTTACAGCCTGTTTTTGATATAACATTGCCGAATGTACATATAGAAAATGTACTTTTGTAAAAATGAATATTATGATATGACTTGATATATTTATGATGATTTCTTTACATATATGAAGTTAGGATTGCCATAGATAGGTTTGCCTAAGCCCGTTTAACTTTAGTTATGCAAGTAAAATTGTTGGCACAATGAGATATGGAAAGTAAGTAAGGTAATGTAATAAAGCAAAAAATTTCCCTGAAAAAGGTGAGTTCATATATAACTGATAGATTGTACATCATCTAACTTAATAGATGGATATTTACATTTATGAAAATTGCGGATTGTTATAGTCCTCCATCCTTATAGAAATCTCATCCCGAGATTTGATTTGATGTTGAAGTGATGATTGAAAACAGATGAGGATATTTGGCACAAATTTCGTCTTCACGTTCCCATGTAAATTCTGGTCTCTTTTTATATTCCATTGAACTTTGACATAGGAATACTACTTCGCTTTAATTGCTTATTTCACGATCCATAACATCCATTGGTTCTCTACAAAGTTGAGTTTGTCCGCGAGTTGAAGTTCGTTTCATTGGATATTAATAGATTCATTGGATTAAGCATTTCTTGAGATTTGAAACATGGAAAGTGTTGTGAACATTACTAATCTCTTCAGGAAGCTCTAGTTTTGTAAATGCAACTGGGCCACTTTCGTTTCAAGAATTCTAAATGGTCCATTATCGGGATTAGAGCTTTCCTCATTTTCCGAATCAAAGATACCCTTAACGGGTGAAACTTTTAACATAACACGATCGCAAACTTGAAATTTAAAGGCTTTCGCCTTACATTGGCGTAACTTCCTTTGTCGATCTCTTGGAGCATGCAGGTTATGGACGAATTGGTACTATCTTTTTAGTGGTTTCTTGAATTATTTCTGGTCCCGTAAGTTGAGAATCTCCAACTTCGGCCCAACAAACAGGTGATCTACACTTTCGACCATAAAGTGCTTCTAACGGTGCTACCTTGATGCTGGCATGATAACTGTTATTGTAGAAAAATTATACCAACGGTAAATATTTATCCTGAAAATGTGGGGTGTTAAAAAATATAATTTTAAAAAAAGTGGGGGGGGGGTTGAGTTATTTTTATTTTATTTTTTTTTTATGAAGTTGAAATTTTTAATATTTATATTGAGAGTTAATGTAGGGTTGTTGTGGGATGGTGAGTTAATATGTGAATTAGTGTATGGTTGTTTTGAAAGGTTTATTTTGTATGTGTTGTAAAATTTGATTTTTGAATTGTGTGAATTTTGATGGTTGTGTTTTGGTAGGTAATAGTTAAGTTGTGTTTGTTTGTTAAAAGAAATTGTAATTGTATTTTTATTTGATGTTTTAATTGTATGTGTTTAATTTCTTACAGTCGCTCCGAATGGGTATGAAATGTGCTGATTTGGTAAGACGATCGACAATGACCCAGATGGCATCATGTCCGGTTGAGGTTTTGGGTAGCTTTGTAACGAAATCCATTGTTATCCTCTCCCATTTCCACATAGGAATTTCCGGTTGTACCAATAAGCCGGATGTCTTTTGACATTCAGTTTTAACTCTAGAGCATGTTAAACATTTGCCAACATATTTAGCGATGATTGCCTTCATGTTAGGCCACCAATAGAGTTTCTTTAAATCATGGTACATCTTATCAAAACCCGAATGAATAGAATATTTTGATTTATGAGACTCGTGCATGATTAAGTCTCTCAAACCGCCAAAAAGTGGTAACCAGCTTCGGTTTTTGATACAACGAGTTCGCATATGAAAAATTTTCAAATGATTTTTTCATTCCTCGTAGGTTTTCTCGTTTTGACATTTTCTTCTTTGAGGTGCCTTTCATTTTGGGCTTCGAGAATTTGAGATGGTAATTTTAGATAAACAGTTAAGATTAATGCTCTGACTCGGAGGGGTTTGATTCATTTCTTTCGGCTTAAGGCATCTGCCACAACATTTGCCTTTCCGAGATGATGACAATCTCACAATCAAATCTGCGATAAAGTCTAACCATCGTTGTTGCCTTTCATATTCAATTCTTTTGACTAAGAATATTTGAAGGCTTCTATTGTGATCATTGAAAACTTACCCTTTGTACCACTATAGAAATAGTGTCCTCCGGATTATTTAAGAGCTAATAATTACTGCTTCTAAGTTCAGATCATGAGTGGTATAGTTTTTCTTTATGAGGTATAGAGTTGTCGATAATATACATAAGCAATGACTTTTTTCATCGTTTGGCATTAATACAACTCCTAACCCTTGAAAGATATGCATCACAGTAACACAAAGATTATCGTTTCCTTCTGTAATGCTAAGATTGGTGCTTCACAGAGTTTTTGCTTAAGGAGTTGAAAAGCTGATTCTTGTTCTTTGCCCTAGATATAACTCTTGTTTTTCTGGGTTAATCTAGTCAAAGGCTTTGCAATCTTTAAAAAACCTTCGATAAATCTTCGGTAATAGCCGGTGAGTCCTAAGAATTGACGCACTTCTATGGGTGTAGTGGGAGATGTCTAATTCTTAACAGCTTCATCTTGGCAGGGTCAACATGAAGTCCTTGACAATCGATGAGATGACCAAGAAATTGCACGATATTAATCAGAGAATCAAACAATTAGAAAACTTGGCATACAATTTCAATTTTCTGAGTAGTTCCAAGATAATTCTGGAGATGATTTGCACTGTACTCTTCTTTACGATAATATATAAGAATATCATGATAAAACACTATTACGAATTTTATCCAGATATGGTTTACATACACGATTCATTTATCCATGAATATAGCTGGTGCTTTTGTTTAAACCAAATGGCATTACTTTAAATTCATAGTGTCTGTATCTGGTTTTCTGAAAGCAGTCATAGAATATCTTATTCCCTACACTCAGTTGAGATGATAACCTGATCTTAATTCGCGATTTTTATGAATAAACACATAAACCTTGAAGTTGATCGAAAAATTCACATATCCTTTGTAATTGATAACGATTCTTTAGGTAAGTTTATTCGAATTCTCTGTAATCGATACACAATTCGAAAGATCCGTCATTTCTTTTTAACAAATAAGACATAGAGCTCCAAAGGCTATTTACTTAGTCGAATGAAAACTCCGGTCGTTATGTTCTTGAAGTTGGTTTATATAACTCCTACATTTCTAAAGGAGCCAATCTATAAGGTGTTCGAGCTATAGGTGCTGCTCCGGGGATTAAGTCTATTTGGAATTCTACTTGGCGAACTGGAGGGAGACCAGGTAGATCTTCAGGAAAAACATCTGGGAATTCTTTAACTATGGGAAAAGTTCTTCAATTCTTCTCGTTTATTTCTTCTGCCATTACTTGAATCAGGAAAACTATGACAACCTCATGATATCCACCTTTTAGTTTTTTATACTGGATATGAATGATTTAGTCAAGTATTCAACTTCGGATCACCTCGAATAATTAATAGTACTCACGTTGATAGGAATGTGAACTACTTTATCATCCAAAATAAGAGAATTTTGGCATTATTCTTGGATAACCAGTTCCATACCTGTATGACAACGTCTGAAACTACCAAGCTTTATTGAATGATAACGATTTCGAAAGGTTTATTTAAGTCAGGTTAAAGTGCAGTCTTTAATAATTGTGTTTGTTGCTTACAAAAGTTTTCCGTCATCCATTTCGATATCGGTAAAATGAGTCCTAATTGTAATCAGACGAATATTTAGCTTAGAGGCAAGCGATATGGATATAAAGCCTTATAACAAGCTACGAAATCAAACAATACTACCTGACTAAATGCTGATTTAAATAGAAACCATACCCGTAAACTACGTTCCGGGTCTTATTGAGCATTCTATCTTTCAGCATTAGGCTCTTCCTTGGGCATTATGTTGTGTCTGCGTCACGGATTTAATAATGCCCTTTTTCTCCACAAGCATGACATACAAACTGTTACATTAGTTGATTACTTCCAGTAGCTGGCTTCTTGTTTCGGCAGTTCTTACTCAAATGACCCACCTTGTTGCAAATATTGCATTTTCCAGTACAAGGTCTAGTATGATGGAAATTGCATCTCTTTCACCAAGAGGGGATAGTCTCGGCATACTACTGTTTTCGATGGATAACAGCATATGCCTCTACCAGCTCTTTCCTTCGCTTTTATTTTTTGATGATTGTTTGTATGCGATTGTTTGGTGTAGCGGTAGTTATGTTGCTGTCGGAGCTTATTGTAGAAAGTTCCTCTGTCGTCAAACTTTCTTTTGTTGTCACATGATAACTTGCCTTTGAGCATGCATAGTTACTTGATCCATTAGCCTTGGGCTATGTAAGATGGCTTCGCTCTAAAAGTTTGAGGTGTTAGAGGCAGTAAACAATCCTTCAATGCTTCGAGTAGTTCCCCCCGATGAAAGCCTTCAAGAGTTTATCGTTGTTTGGCACATGTTTGGCATTAGAACCGAAATTCTTGGAATCTTCTAACATAAGGTATAGAGATCATTTCCCTTACAATCATATTGTAAAGTTCTTCTTCCATCTTCTGATACTCAGTCATAGGATCATTCTGTTGTCAGAAGCCTTTTTAACTCAGTCCAGTTATTTTGATTGGCTTCTCTATTCCCATAGGCTGGGAATATGCATTTCACCTGGACAAGTCATCGTCAAGTTTAAAGTAACAAAGTAGCAAATGTTACTGTATGTCCATTCGTCACATTCTGCTACTATAGAATACTGATTCTGTTCGTTCAAACCATGCCGAAAAATGCCTACTTCGACCTTCCGGACCATAAAGTAGAAAGGTTAACAGCTAATAAACTCTTTGTAGTTTCCCATTTTTACTACAGGAGTTCCAATAGGACCGGTGTCCTGTCTGGATACTAGTACTTGCCATTTTTCGCAGCTGAGTTTCTAGAGCCGAGGTGACACAATCATCAACAAACTTTTCTAATGGCATCTTTAGGTCATAAGGCCGGTGCTTCTAGTTGTTGATGCTCTTTTTGGAGGCATTCTATCAACAAAAGATAACACGTAATAAGAATGAATACACAAGTATAATGCTTTTTCTTCTTTAAAATGATTAAAGAAAATCTTATTCTTGCAATTGCTTTAAAGAATAATGCTTGTATTTAAGCTTTTTAACAATGGTGAACTAAAGGTATGGTATGATGAATGAATGTACGATGGAGTGAATAAAATGAAGAATAATTATGAGATGAATAAAAGTGGTAAGGAACAACAAGGAATAACGATAGCCTATTGTATATAAGAGACAAATGCCAAGTACTATACATAGTCAAGATTTGACAAGTGTTTTTATTTATACCACACATCCCGTGGCTAGGTTAGAGCTAAAAACTGAAAATTAAACTAGAAACTGGATGATCATTCCATGCAGTTCTGGAGTTCATGAGATTTGCAATGTCGCTTGGTGACGAGTTTCATTCTTTATAACTTTTCCCCATTCAGCAATCCGTATAAGCGGGCTAGAGACATTTTTATGGTTGCATCTTAATTGCTTCTCTGGATTTGGAAAATCTGAGTATGAGCTTGCTGAAGTTCGGCTTCCAGAGCATCAAAATCTCGTTGAATATTTAGTTCCTTTTTCCCGATGCCTTTCGATTCCATTTTCAATCTGCTCGATACGTTCGTAGAGGAGAGCATCTATGCTATTTAAATAACCAAATTTGTCTTCATGACGCTCGATTAGTTGACTTTTGAAGCTTTCGCCAATCACAAAAGTTTGAGTTTGGAACGGGGTTAGAATAAGCATGATTTAGTTGGTTATAGAAGTCCTTCTAGAAGTAAGAATTCTTGAGGTTTAGGAGGTAATTGATAATTTGGAGGCGGGATTGGTGAATTTTTCAGTATGAAAGCTCTAAAACCTTCATGTAAGATCATCGGGAAATAACGAAAAGGACAGTGGAAGCTAGCGGGGCAATTCCAATAAATTGGAAGCACTAGAAGTAATTTTCCCTGGATGCCAGGACATAATCCAGAATCGAGGGAACATAATTTGGAAATTGGAAGAAAAGGCATCCTCCAAAATGGGCAGTATGATGGCCTGGTGGAAGACATTTGTTCAGCTTAACACCCAGCAGAAAATAACACAGTTATTTTATTTAGTAATATAATAGTTATATAACTTTACATACCATTCTGGGAGATATAGCGGCACGGAGGACTTTCTTCGATGGAAAAAGAAAAATAGTTATAGTTAAGGTTTCAACCTTGTTCTCTATAACGTTGGCTCCTGATACCAAATCTGTAACACCCCCATTTTTACATATACTCATCGGAAGCTAATCTGGTGTATTAACAATCAAGTTACAACAGTCACAATAAAGAAAACGAATACAAAGAGTCGTTTTTAAAATACGTTAACAATTCATTATTTCTTAGATATTTTACAAAGATAGTGTTCCCAAGAATCTATACAATGAAGTTGAATTATAACCGTTTTTCATCTTCATTTCCTAGCCACGTCCGAGCCATTAGTTTACCTAATATAAAACATGCTAAAAAGTCAACACAAAGGTTGATGAAATCCACATGTTTAATTAATATAATTAGAATGCAAATGCGATATTTGGTTTAGTTGAATATACACCTATTATGAAAACATATTTATTATTCCATTAGCTCATGAATCCGAAGCCTTAGGCAATGTTGATACAATAAAAGCCCCTGCGGGAACCTTTTCCAAATACCCGCGATGATAATCTAATGATGTGCAATGTGGTTACATGTAACTGGGTACACCAACGGGGAGTCCAACCCAAATAGATCTTATTCACATCATCGCTCATACTACTGAGAGTAAATTTAAATGGTTTCATGAGTTATGGGGGACTTAAGGCAAAGCAGTTACTTATGACAATAGTAAATTGAAATACAAACAGAAATAAATTTTGCATTCATGTTTATAGGCAAGTATCCCCCTCGGGGTTTTATAAAAAATGATTGACATGCGAGCTATGAACTCACCTAACAGTTTAAACTGAAATTGATATCAAACGTATATGAAGTAACTGCTTCATCACCTGGGGAAACCTGGGGTATATAATGTCCAAAGTCATAGTTTTTTGAAATGAAAGATTTTACAATTGATGTCGTTTATGGATAAATAAAATTATCATAACACCGTATCGAGCCATCATAATTTCATAAGTCTTCAGTAAACTTTTAGTAGCTAGGCACATTAAATCGGTAAACCCAACAACGTGCGGTCCAGAACCGAAATACAATAAGAAACTCCTTAATATGAACGCTCGCTATTAATGTGTTATAATGATAAGAATCCGGGACATGATTTTTGAAAGTCACAACGATGAATAAATTATATAATAAGTTATAACATAAAGCAGTTTGTTAAGCATTTTATTTCAATATCTGAAAGGGTAAAGCACTTAGTTAAGCACGTCAAGCGTTAATTAAAGTTATGTCTTGTAATGTTTTGAATGTGTTTTTATACTTTTTCAAAATGTTGCATTTTAGACCCTTAAGTTTGAAAAGTGGCAGAATATACCCTTGGAGTTTGCACTTTTATGACTTTGGTCCCTCAAGTTTAAAAGATATACCAAGTAAACCTTGTACTTTGAAAAGTGATATAATAGACCCTTGTAGTTATAACTTTGACAAAATGACACTGTTAGTCCTTTTTGTTATAATTTTCTGAAAATTACGATATATACCCCTTGCATGGATAATTTAAACAAAACATGTCCAAATTGCCATGCAAGCTTATTTTAACACTTCAATAGACATTTATAAGTTATAATAAACTAAAATATGAAGATTTAACACAATGCAAGTTTAAATTAACGATTCGTTAAGCTGGGAAGTAAAACGGGTCATTTTAGGGTTTTAAAATGAAAACGCGCGGGTTTTACGCTCAAATTCTTTCATGACTTATCAAATCACTTATTTTAAGGTTAGTTAAGCTTATTGGGATAGATTATAACAATAGTTTACAAGCTTAGCTTATAGATTAAGTAAAAACATGAAATTAGGGTTTCGGGTGTACGGTTTTAGATCAAAAAGGTATAACACATAGGTTTTTGAGTTCAAAGCTTTATATTATGATTTTAGCATGATCATATGAACATTATAAAGGTATGAATACAGAATATAAGCTTAGAGAACCTGGTCTTGAGCTTATAGCTTAGAAACGGGTCGGAATCGGGACTTTTAGCTTCGTACGCCTAGAATAACGACTCCCGGGCTTCGTTTCTTGGTTTCTTTTGCTTCCTTTCTGTACTTGAGCCTTCTTAAGACCTCTTAGGATCTATTAGAGCAAAGGATTGCTTCTATGTAAGGGTTATAGAGGAGGAAGTGGGGGATGAAGAAAAATGAAGAGTTTAGGTTGCTATTTATAGGTAAAATGATCTTGGTGACCAAGGTAAGCTTATGATCTGAGTTAGGACATGTGTAAGGGCTAGAGGGTGATGAGGAGGGGCTATTAGATGTGTTGGTTAAGCTAGAAACTAGCTTGGATGAGGTGTTTACCCCATGTGATGCCGCGGCTAGAAATGAAGAAACAAGGAACCATGTGATCAATTTTATACAATATATGATGAATATATTTGTTATAGAAGGTGTGTAAGCTGCTTAGGAATGAATGTGGGTGAGTCATGAGGTGCTTGTTTGCAATATAGAACTTTAGAATGGGTTAAAATGAAAGAAACTTGGTTTCGGGTTCATTAGTGCTTAATTAGGGTTTTCAAGCTTGGATTCTCGTATACATTTGATTAGGAATGATAGGTTACTGATCCTAGGACTTATATTAAGGATTATAATTAAAATTTGATAGGTGGTTTGGGTTAAAATGGGTAGAAAATGAGTAAACGGGTCAAAGTCACATTTAGGGCACAATTAGGGTTTTCTAGTTTTATTTCTTGTACATTGTTGTTAATATGGTGAAATGATGATGTAATAGGATTGACATGATTGTAAAATAAGTTATTACAACTTATTTGAGTGTTGGTTTAGGTTTACAATGGATAAAAATGAAGAAACGAGTCATGGTTCAGAAACTAGCTCGGTTTTAGGGTTTAGGGTCTTGAATTAGGGTTTTGAGTGCAAAAAGATGTATGAAAGCTTATGAATAGAATATTTAGGGTTTACACATTATATATTGAGTGTAATAGCTTGTACACAAGTGGTGGTGAAGAAACTAGAATAAAAACAGAGGTAAAACGGCTATTTTAGAGATCATGCTTAATGACTTATACATTGAGCTTTTAAGGACTTGTACCTTAACTTGGAGAGATTTTATATTTCAAATGAGATGTTATATTGTTTGTACATATGTTTTAGTAGCTTGTGCATTCACTTTAGATATTTACTTTTCATGAAAT